>BEHA01002871.1:779477-811293 GCA_002897215.1 Eschscholzia californica subsp. californica | reverse complement strand
TGTATGTGTTTGGTGACTCTCTTTTGGACAGTGGCAACAACAATTTTCTTCAGACACGAGCCAAAGCAAATTACACACCATATGGAGTAGATTTTCCTAATGGAAAGGCCACTGGCAGGTTTACTAATGGTAGAACGGTTGCTGATTTTATAGGTAATCATTCGAAATAAGAATATATTACCCTGAACTAATTTGAATGGTCGTTATATATTCATCCGCTTTTTGTATAGGCGTGTCCAGTGGGTTCGCCTTCGAACGGACCCTCAAATATTCTTCCATATGTACCATTACTAACTTTCAGGCTTTGGGTACATATGGACTCGTTCCGACTTTGTCCCATCCCTAGCTATCATGTACATCTGAAATGCTATATCTCCTGAATTTGAGTAATAGGCTCGGGGTATTTGCCTATACGAAATCGTTTATGGAAAACTAATCTCAAGAATCTCATACCAAAAATTATGTATTTTTAAGTGTTGGTTTCCCTTTTCATAAGTAACAAACTCTCCCTTCAACGATAAAACATACAATACACCATATGTATATTCAAGACTCAAGTAATGTATTTCTAATAGTAATAGTATCTTCATTGTTCTAGTAAGGACAAAAAGAAGATATCTAGTGGTTTGGTAAGTAATTTGGTTTTATTATTATTATTGTAATATAGAGGAGGTAGACAAAAGAGTCAAGTAAATTGTTGGGTCAAAGACTCAAAGTATATGTTAATTTGAAAGATAATAAAAATTGATCTCAATATTACTTGGGGCCAAGGGTGGGGGTAGGTAGGGAAGAAATATAGTTTAATAAATAAATAAAGCCAATTGTCTTTCCTCTTTGAACTATTAGAAGGGCAAAACGCATTTAAGAAAAAAAAAAAAGAGGCAAACACATGAGACACTAGGGTTTACCCACTTTTGAACTACCCAACATTTTTTTTTTGTATTTCCCCATGGGGTTATTAGATGTTTTTTTTTTGTTGAAACATGGGTTATTAGATGTTAAAATAACTTTTATGAGTTAACAGATCTTGACTTGCACTTGGGAAAAAGATATTGTCATCCCAAAATTGTGTCCCTAGACAAAAAAATTTTGTTGGTAACCTAAAATATGACTCATTAAACTTTGAACATACACCTATTATCCATACATCGAAAGTGTCTTTAAGTGATGTTGGACTATCACAATTTATGTATTAATTTTTTTCTTATGATTCTACGAAATTATTACAAATGCATTGATACGTAATTAAGACGTGATAAGCAAGATTACTGTTTGAAATCAAACATTATAAATTACCAGACGCAAAGCCCATCTAAAGTAGTAGACTAAAACCCATAAATTACTTTATTTATACCTTAAATAACCCAAGTTCAATAAACCATGAATTACACTTCCGCTGGGAATCAAACCTGAAACTTCTAAGATTTCGGTGTTTGTGTCAACACTATCAACCACTTGGGCAACCAAGTGTTTGACTCAATTTATTTATTAGTTAAACTTAGAAAATGTCTTTGAACCTAATATTTAAGAAAAGAAAAGACCTAATCAAATCCCAAATATATATGCATCAATTGACATCGGTAATAAACTAAAAACTACTTCTCTACCGTATGTACCGTTCAAAAGGCGAGTCACATAGTTTCCAACTCATATAACCGCCAAACATCGAGGCCACATTAAGCCTATTGATAGTTGTATTAGAGTAGATTTTAGAAAAAATTGAAAGTAGAAATTGAGCAAATCGATTGTTGCATGCAGCTAAATGGCTTAAACTACCCTATGTGAAGCCTTACTTGGGTCTATCAGAGGAAGAGAAAACAAATATATCAACTGGTGTTAATTATGCATCTGGTGCGGCTGGTATTCTTCCTGAAACTGGAAGTGCATCTGTAAGTAATTAATCACTCTTTTTCTTCTTATTCTTTTCCTCTCTTTTTAGAAAAAAACCCAACTAATTCTAATTTCAAATCAGGGGAAAGTCCTAAGCTTGGACAAACAGGTCAATTACTTTAAAGACACAGTGACAAAAGACTTGCCCCAAATGTTCAAAAGAAAAGAAGATTTATCCAAGTACTTGGCCAAGTCCATTTTTGTGGTGTCAATTGGTAGCAATGACTATATCAACAACTATCTCCAACCTTCAGTTTACAATAGTAGCAAAATATATACTCCTCAGCAATTTGGTGCCCTCCTCTTGGACACTCTCAAACAACGCTTGACGGTAAACATACTTCTTTCATTCACGCCCTATTTTTAGGTCGACTATGGGCCGAAAAGTAATGTGACCAGCCCCAATTAATCCGGCTATGAGAAGAGAGAAACAGCCTGGCCAATTGGGGCCGGCCACGTAATCTTCATTCCATGGTCAGCCCAAAATTCGACCCGTTTAGCACTTCTCATGTGACATAAGAAAATAACTTTTGTTGTCTCACTCTCTCATCTCTGTCTCTCTATTTATGACAGGCTATTTACAATTTGGGTGGGAGGAAATTTGTAATATTTGGTTTGGGTCCAATAGGTTGTATGCCAGCTACAGTAAACAGTGCTAACCCAAAGCCAAACACTCCTTGCTTAGAGACTGTAAATGGTGTTATTAACTTGTATAATGCTGGACTTCCCAAACTCACCCAACAACTTACCTCTACCTTGAAGGGTTCCACTTTTGTTCATGGAGAAGTTTATCAAATAAACTATGTCATGAGCCAAAATCCTTCTAAATATGGTGAGATTTCTATTTTTCATGAATTTACCTATATTCTAATTTATTGATTGTTTTCCTAACATTGTGGAATCTCCTCATAGGAGGTATTTCTCTTCATATAAACTCAAATCTAAAATCTAATTCAAAGAGATTTGAAATAATTCCAGTCCGATGTAAAAACCTTTTTTATATCAATAAGTATTGGGAGTCCGTATTTGGGACGGTTCTCCCAAATGAACCGTCCCACCCATGAATAGATAAAAGACAAAACCCAATCTTAGACAGAGAAAGTGGGTTGGATTTTGTGTTTTTATCCAAAGGGTAAAACGGTCCATTTGGGAGTCCCATTTGGGAGTCTCCCTAGGCGTACTGTTTTTATCTGATCGTTATAAATTTTACTTATCTGACTAGTGGATTTGGGCTATTCTGAGTCTATTAGAGTCGAACATTATATAAGTCTAAATTAATTTGGAATGACAATTGAGCCACAGACTAACATGACTCTGACACGACCACTCAGATTTAGACAAGTCAAATGCAGACGAGCCAGATTCACTATCTAAAAGACCATAGAGAAATAACTTAGTTTTTTCTTCCTATTATTTGTATTAATAATGATTTTTATTTATTTTGCTTTTATATTTTTTTTTTAGGGTTCACAGAGGGGAATACACCTTGTTGTGTAGTAGGAGGGAATGGAACAACAATCTGCCTTCCTAACCAAAAACCATGCAAGAACAGGTGGGCCCATCTCTACTATGATGCCTTCCATCCTGTTCAACGAGTAAACCACATAATTGCTCATCGTTGCTTCAGTGGTTCCTCCCTTTGCCTCCCTATTAACATCAAATCATTAGTAGAGAATTAAGCACTAATCTCTATTGATTCATCATTAAGGGTTAAATTAGTTTTTGTTAATTCTTTATATGTATATTGTGTGAATAAGTCACTGAATTTCATTGATAAATAGTTTGATCTCATGGTTTATGATTTAATAATGAAAGAAATTTGGTTGATTTTAATGATTTTAAGAGATATTATAAACGACAACTGGTCGAAGTTTTGCACTTACACTTCGGTCACACTCTCTTGACTAGGAACAATAAATAAACAAAACACTTCGTGTACACCAACTGACTATGGGCACTCCATAATTTGCAGCAACTGGCTAGGGGCACTCAATATGAATTGTTAACAACACTTCTTCTTTATGCTTCAATTCTTCATCTTGTCTTCTTCTTCTTCCTTTGGTCTTCTTCAAGTTTCTTCTTCATTACATCTTGTTATCTAACACGACTTAAAAACACGTGACTAATGAAGGGTGCTTAAACCCCTTACATGGGGTATCAGACTTTGTTTCCCACCGATGTAGGATTTACAACACCATTTGCACCAATGTTTTCCGAAAAAATGAAGTCCTATTCCCCATCCGAGATCACAGAAATCACAAATAACTGTTGAGTTTGCCGACATCCAATTCCAAGTTAATTGGCAATGATTGGAGCGCGCATAAAGATTATATTTCTGGTTAGTAGATGACTCTTTTCTAACGTGGGATTGTTCTCACAACAATTACTACCATAAAATTTACATAAGTGTTACGAAAAATAACCTAATTAACTTGTTCATGAATATGAAGATAAACGATGTGACAGTAAAAGTAGAGACACCAAGATTATTTAACGTGGCAAAAAACCCCTCCAAGGTAGAAGGTAAACAATCACGGGGCCTAGTCCAAAAATCTTTCACTATAATGATAATAATGGGTTACACAATTCTTCCCTAAAACAATAGGGGATTAACCAAATCTTCAAGATGTGTAGAAACACTCTTGGATAACAACTCTTCACCAAAACTATGGTGGATAAATTGAACAAAGAAACAAAGAAATAGAATCTCTTACTCCTTAAGATTTGAACAAATCCTAGATTACTAAAGGCTGAAGAAGATAACCACAAACTAAATTGTTTCACAAGATTAATAATCTTCTTTCCTTCAAACCAAATATTCTTCTCTTTCAAGCTCTCTTGAAAGAACCACTTCAGGAATCTCTCTTTGTCTGACTTTCCTTTGTTCATGAAGTTGTGAATAATCTCTTTCCTTTCATTCTCTTTTATAATGATAAATAGGGAGATTTACCAATAGAAATAGGAATTCCTTTTTAGGCTTGAAAAAAATAGAAGTTTCTATTTTCTTCCCAAATAAAGAATAAGGGAAACCCAATTTCAATTAAGAGTCCTTTTATTATAAGGAGGGACCCCAACAAACTCCCCATCCCGACTTATGAAGAGGGACCTGCCATCCTCAAACCTGCAACACTGCTACATAGCTCATGTTTGCCTTTGGGTAATGGTTTTGGCATCATATTTGAACTATTGTCGTCAGTTGGATTTTCTCGATCTTCAACACCTTTTCTTCAAGAACATCTTGGATTCATTGGTATCTCACATTTATATACTTGGACTTGGAATGGAAACTAAAATTCTTACTGAGGTGGATGGCACTTTGACTTTTTTTTTTTATGAAATATATTAGCATTAACCACCAACAATTCTTACAAATGAACCTAATTTAAAGCAGAAATAAAAGTAGGTGCAACATTTCAAATTCTTTCCTGAATATTATTTCTACCCCATTTTGACGTGTCTTCCTTATCTGTCTGCAAATTAATACTCAAAATCGCGTTGCAGGTGTCAATATCAAAACAATTGTTAATCAAAATTAATATTCCATTATGATGAGTTGGGCAACCCAATTGAGGTTAGAGTTACTCTGATTGGTGATAGGGTGGATGGTTTGGGATCCAGAAATCATGTCAGATACTGATGTGAGCGTCATTGTTGATATCCCAGAAGACAAGACCATCAATTTGGCTGAAATGTTTGCTCATAGACTTCCAACGTCAGGAGTGGTTAGCTGTAGGAGGGGAGGGTTTTTGCAATTTAGGAAAATATTTGGCTTTGAGAACTTGGACTTAGATCGCATGAGGATTGTTGGGCGACCAAGTGTTGACCTTGAATTTAATTGTTAGAAAGAACAATTGGAAAAGAATTCAACAAACTTTTAAGTCACAAAGGACGAAATTCAAAACAATGATGATAGGGGGACTCCCTGGGTATACTCCCGGGTGTACTCCCCCTCACAATGACAAGGTCACTTTGGTCTTTTCACAGTTTTGTCAGATTAAAAAGCCCAAAATCATATTGGCTTGGGGGGGGGGGAGTATACTTCAGGGAGTCCCCCATTCATTTTCCAATTCAAAATTGAAGTAGCAATGATGGTGTGGGGTCCGTCTGACGGGGCTCTACCGTTTTCTACTCTCTAACTTTCAGCTTGGAAACTTTCTCTTTTATTGGCATGTCATCAAGAAGGTCATAGAGACGGTGGAAGTATACGCTACTTCTATCAGCTTTGGTATTAAAATCAGTAAAATCAAGGGTTATTTCCCTAATGGCCCCCAACTTTGTGACCAGCTTCCCGGCCGGCCCCCCTACTTTACGAAAAATACCCATATGGCCCCCTTCCGTTATAACACCGTCACTCTCTCTCCTTCATCATGTTTTTTTTCTCTGCCAAGTCACGCCACATCATCTTTTACGCCACCTCATCATCTTCTCCGGCATGGGTCGCCGGCCGGACAAATTTCCGGCCGGCGACCTTCAAATTTTTTTTTCTCTCTCTCTAAAAATAATTATTTTTTTTTATTCACACCTCTCTCTCTCTCTAAACTCCGGCGAAGGGAAACCCCTTCGCTAGAGTTTAGAGAGAGGAGAGAATAAAAAAATTTTTTTTTTTTTTTTTAGAGAGAGAGAAAAAAATTTGATGGTCGTCGGCCGGCGACCCATGCCGGAGAAGATGATGAGGTGGCGTAACAGATGATGTGGCGTGACTTGGCAGAGAGAGAAAACATGATGGAGGAGAGAGAGTGACGGTGTTATAACGGAAGGGGGCTATATGAGTATTTTTCGTAAAGTAGGGGGCCAGGCGGGAAGCTGGTCACAAAGTTGGGGGCCATTAGGGAAATAACCCTAAAATCAATAAGACGAAATTAAGTCATATATTTGATTTTTCATTCTTTCCCTCCCTTGTTTTCTTATCTTCTTGTAGGAACCAAATAGAATTCTCTCTCTCTAGTTTTACTAATATAGTAGTATATTTACCAACTATAAAGGACAACAATGAACCTTTCCAACCCTAAATTAGCCTTTTTTCCGTTGAAGGCAACTACTTAGTTAGTTAGTTACGGGAATTTCTATTAGGGCTAAAAAGATAAAACGGAAGTTTCTATTTTTTTTTGTTGAAACACGGAAATTTCTATTATGGCTAAACAGAGTTACCTTGTATATATATATATATATATATATATATATATATGTGATATATGATCATATACTACTAGTATATTTGTACTGCCTAACCTCTCTCCCTATCTCTATGATTTGTGTTTAGTTTCTAAAATATTACTTACGATGATGAAGAAGATGAAAAGACAAGAATCATGTTTAATGGCGAAGAAGACCCTCCCTGACGAAATCATCTCTAATGATATACTATCAAGGCTACCAGCCAAATCTATCTTTCGATTCAAGTCAGTATCGAAAACGTGGTGTTCTCTTTTCTCTGATCCTTTTTTCATTAAACTTCACCGTAATCATGCTCTTCAACAAGACATATTCAGTCTTATTCTCAATGACTTAAAAAATAAGAGATTATACTCTATCGATTCTGATTCATTGGCATCTCAAAAACCTCTTCACATTATCGACTACCCATTCATCTCTCTTCGATCCGTTACTTTTATCCCTTTGGCTTCTTCTAATGGTTTGATTTGCTTTGCTCATTATCCTGAGGATGGTTACCAGCAAATTTACCTTTGGAACCCATCTACTGATGAGTGTTCACTGATACCACCACCATCACTCCCCATACCGGAATCTTTTCTGCCTTTCCTAGACTACGGTTTGGGTTATGATTTCAAGCTCAATGTTTATAAGATTTTCACCGTCATAATGTGGGATAACCATGGTTCTACTTTTACTCGTGTCGAACTCTACACTTTAGGCTCTGATTCGTGGAAAGTCATTAACCACCAGATTCCTCACAAAATCAGTAGTCTCAATGATAGTCCGCTCGTTAACGGAGCTCTTCATTGGATGACAACTCCGGTTATTGAAGGACCGAATAAAGCTTCCTATAATGCTATACTTTCTTTTGATGGGGCTGACGAAAGATTCAAGGAAGTGTCGATACCAAAAACATTGAATTCCAATAACTTAGCACCATCGATAAGCATTGGTGTTTTGAGCGAAAGTCTTTGCATATTTGATGATAATTGCAATGATCGTACTGATGTATGGGTAATGAAGGAGTACGGGGTGAGTGAGTCTTGGACTAAACTATTCACCATTCTCAAATGCAACATTGATATGGACTCCTCCATGACGCCGATAAACTCTTTCAGAAATGGTTACTTACTATTACAGATAGATGCGAATAACATAGTTTTATATGACAGGCAGAAAGGAACTACAATTCCTAAACTAAATGATGTTGGAAAAGTTGGAGATGTTTTCGAAGTAATGTATTGTGTCAGTAGTATAGTTTCTCTTAATTCTAAAACTTATTTGAAGCAAGAATTAGGAGAAACTCCATTAAGGTTCTCTTAATCCTCTGTGAAGTATTTGTCTGAACTTTTTATTTCTTTGTAAATCTTTCTAATAGAAACTTCATTAAGCAAACTTCTTTTGGACTCAGTATTGTTATTTACGTGTTGCTATGGCATGATATTTTTTTTTTTTCGTTTCTTCAATGTTTGTAATCTACTAGTTGGGTGTATTAGTGTATAACTAAACGAAGACTAGGAGATCATACCAAGTCCCAGTCGATAATACACAAGTAAATTGCTAACAAACACTACTTATTCGATGATTTCGTGCCAGCCTACTAAACGGGATCTCCCTACCAAGCCTTGTTCTTGACTAGAGGATAAACAAATTGTCTATGATCTGTTACCAAATTTCGTGACAACATTAGCAATTTTGTATGGATCGTTGGATCGTTGGATCTAATTAATATTAAATCTTGCAAATGAAATGGACGGCCAGACTTATCCCCTGGATAACCGACTGCTGTTTTAATATAATATAAATGATTGGTAGGCTGCATTTGTCTATAGGTTGAAAATCAAAGTTAAAAATCAAATCTAGGGTTCTTCTCACTTGTTTACAATAACGAAATCTAGGGTTTGTCAGCTACCACCTATGATTTAGATAATTAACTCTTTCTTGATTTTTCTTGTTTTTGGTTCTTTCTAAAGCTTATAAACATTCATTTTGATTCTTTTAGGCATTTAGGTTATTAATTTTGTTATTTAGGGTGGATTTGATTGTTTGGGTTATTGATTTTGCTTAATAACATCATAGATGTGTTTTTTTTTCTGATTTAGGGTTTGTGTTTGAATTATATTTTTCTTGTTTTTTTTTCTTAATTTATGAGCACTGTTTGGTCACTTGATGCAGCACAATAATTATTCTTCGGAATGGACGTTGTGGAGGAAGTTGAATTGGGAGGTTTAGAAGAGGATGATGGTGATGCACTATTAGTAGGTTTGATGATCCGCACTATCGAATATCTGATAGAGAAGAGGGGAATTAAATTGGAATATTTTGTTCTTGAACTCCAGTTTAGTTAGGTAATGATGTAATTTAGAGCAGGTATTTGTTTTTAAGCTTTAATTTGTTATTTCTTAAATCATTTTTTAAGTAAAATTACCCGAACCCGTTCGGCCCAAGTCCGCTGCAGCCCGCTCGGGCAGCCGGGCTCGGACGGGCTACGGGCCTTGATATGGTGACTTTGTCCGACCCGATCCTCCCGACAACTAGACACGGGCTACGCATACTTGTGCCCGATCCGCCCGATTCCGACTAGATATTGCCCGAGCCCGTCCAAACCCGCCCGATTCCCACCCCTACTGCATGGTATACAGTCTTGATGAAGTGGCAGCCAAGATTGTGTTTTTGGTCCAACAAGTCACATGAGTCCAAACCAAAGCATGTACCATGTCTTATATTTTTGTATTACTTTTATTTTCCCACTTTCGTGAACAGGTTTTTTTTGTTTTTTTTTGTTGAAATAGTTAAATATATTAAAAACTAGAACAATAGAGTCTTATTACAATACAAATTAAAAACTATAAAAGGAACTTTATTCCATGCTTGAGTCTTATTTTTCTTCCTCGCCCACTTAGCCAACTTATCTGCTACTTGATTGAACTTCCTGTTCGTGTAAGAGAACTTGACTTTTTCCAGTCGTCGCTTGATATCCTGAATTTTTTTGATATGAATTTTGGATTGCCATTGTATTTCATTCCTTTGATTCTGTAAATGTTGTATGATATTGATGTTGTCACTTTCTATGATGATCTGTTTATAGTTGTGGGATTCAGCCCAAAGCATTCCATTTAATATTGCGATCGCTTCGCTTTCTTCTGCATTTCTGCTCCTAGTGGTGGTTGCATATGCTTCAAGAAATTTAGATTCGTTGTTATGAATGACCAAACTAGTTCCTGCAACATTCTGAATATCAAGGAAGGACGCGTCTACATTAATTTTCAATGAAGACCTATCAGGAGGGTTCCATTTTCCTGGTTCTGTTTTGGTAGTGGTTATATTGACTTCTATGTATTTAGGGAAGGTAGAGATCATGTTATGTATTTTATCCAGATTATTAATCTCATGTTGAAAGCAATGGTCACAACGAATTTTCCAGATAATCCATAGAATAGTGGCATAGTGGGTATTATCACCTGTGCTACTAACTTGAGATTTCTGTTCCCAAGTAAAAATCTATTCTGCTACCGAAGGTATATGTTCTGACAGTATATTGAAATAAAACCATATATTTTTTGCTATGGGGCAGTGAAGCAAAGCATGCTCTATCGTTTCAATTTCCTTACAATTTGGACAATACAAATTATTGTCAATGTATTTACCTATTCTTTCCCTCACCGGGAGGGCTTTAGCACAAATTTTCCATATGAAAATCTTGATTCTGGGTATTACTGGAATTGCCCATATAAAGTTCCGATTAGGTGCGAGAGGTAAAGGCGAATTTATACTGATGCAAAGATTTTGATATAAGGATTTAACCGAAAATTTGCCAGATTTTGTAAGGGTCCATTTTCTTTGGTCGTCGTCATTACCTGCTATAGGGATGGACAAGATTAAATTAGTAATATTACTATCAAAGGTGTTATTCAACAGTACCTCATTCCATTTATTTCAAGACATGTTGCTCATTCTTTTCACTAAAAGGAGGGTTATGAAGTTGCAAGAGGTTTTTTTTAATGAAAAGAGCTTAATGGCTAAATTTATTAGCTACTCGAATTAAGAGAAATATTGGCTATATCAGTCGTCAATTGACTTACAATACATCTAGGAGTCCTAGTGATCTCCTTAGTCTGGTTTAAGTTTAAATTAAAAACATCTTTAGAGCATCTCCAATGCAAAACTCAAAAGAAACTCTAAAAATCCTATGTGTCGAATTTTAAAAATCAATCTCTAATTTTTCTCTTTCCTATTTGGCAAGATTGAGACCCCCTATTTGAAAGATTTCTCCAATGCAACCCTCTAAAACTCCACAACTTTCTTATGTGGCATTACTTTTTTTCATTTAAAAATCTAAAAATTCCAATAATTCAACCAATATATACCCCACCAAAATCAATTTGTGGGAAGTTTTCATTCTAGTCCAACCCGTATATCCCCCGCCAAAATCAATTGGAGGGAAGTTTTCTTTTGGTCGACGATTTTGGAGGGAGACCATACAAAAAAATTCAACCAAATTGATTCATCCATTATATTCTCTATAATTCATTTATGAATTAATGAATCAAGATGGATCTCTGTTTTTCAAATTGTAAAGAGAAGAGCAAATGGAAACAAACAGAGAAAACTATATATCGAAGTTTCATTCTTCCTTTTCTAAATTAAATTTATAAAACTCCATCTAGTTCTAATTTTTATCTTAAATCTTCATCAAGGAACTCATTTAGGGACAGTCCATATGCTGATGAATTCTACAATCCTTTTGCCTATCTCCTTTCTCTTACCCTAAACATAGAGAAAGATAAAATATAGAGAGGCAGCCACCAAGAGATAAATTAAAGAGAGGGAAAGGGATATATGAAAGAGAGGCAGGAAGATAAATTACCGAGATGCATAAAGATGAATCACCGAGAGAAAGAGAAAAAGAAAGAACTCTAGTGTTGGTGAAGCAGTCGTGAGATCAGAACTAGTTAGTTATTTTGTTTATTTAGGTTTAGGTTTTTTACTTTTTATTTTTATTTAAAATATTAAAAAAATGATGAGTTGGCACTTAGAGATATCTCAAGAGGACACTCTATTTCAAGAGTGTCCTCTTGAGATATCTCAATTTCACCCCCAACGCGTCATCTCGGAGATTTAAGTTGAGGTTTGCATTGGAGAAGGTTTTATTTAGAAAACTCAAAAAATCCTAGGTGGAACTCTAAATTTCAAGATTGAGTTTTGCATTGGAGATGCTCTTAGCTAACACATGAGCTACCTAATTTGTCATTCACGTACAAAACAGAAACAAACAATTTCTAAGTTTCCGAGTTTCATTTTTTATCTCCATAATTATTGGTCTGATTCTCCATGGCCTAAAGACCAACTACATTATTTACCCCCTAATAATCCCAATTCAAATAACCAAAGATTATACCTTTTCTGGTAATTCGAACCTGGAATCTCCAGGACTTTCAGGAGTTTATGTCAACACCTTGGAATCAATTTTTTTATTTATAAAATATACTAGCATTAACCACCAATAATTCTTACAAAAGAACCTAATTTATAGTAGAAATAAAAGTAGGTGCAACATTCCAAATTCTTTTCTGCATACTATTTATACCCCATTTAGCTAGAGCGTCTGCTTTGGCGTTGCATTCCCTGGGAGCATAAGAAAAAATAATGTGTGTGAACTGATTCTTGAGCTGAAGAGACTGTGAGATGACTTGTCTGGACTGCCAGTGTAAGCCATTACTTTGTCCATTAATGTACTGGATTATGTTTTGATTGTCGCTCTCGATGTGGACATGTTGTATTCGCAGTTGAATGACCCATAATATGCTAAAGTGTATCGCCAGAGTGTTGCATTCTTCCACATTCTGTCCTCGGACTGTGTCTGCTGCCGTTATGATTAAATTTACTTCTTCATCATGTAATACATCCTATTCTTGTTGGTTCTGTGAGTTGCGTATAGGAAGCATCTACATTGATTTTAAGATATGGTGTCGACGGAGGTCTCCATTGTTCTTGCTGTGGTTTATCCCTGCATTTGTTAGTTATAATAGATTCAATTTTGAGTGGCGTGGTTGAAGTGGTTGAATTCAATTTTGATTTTAAGACAAGACCATCTATTTGGCTAAAATGTTTCCTCATAAACTTCCAAGGCCAGGAGTGGTTAGCTTTAGGAGGGGAGGGTTTTTGCAATTTAGGAAAATATTGGACTTTGTTTACTTGGACTTAGATCTCATGAGGATTGTTGGGCGACCAAGTGTTGACCTTGAATTTAATTGTTAGAAAGAACAATTGGAAAAGAATTCAACAAACTCTTAGGTCACAAATGACGAAATTCAAAATTGAAGTAGCAATGATGGTGTGGGGTCCGACTGACGGGACTCTACCGTTTTCTACTCTCTAACTTTCAACTTGGAAACTCTCTCTTTTATTGACACGTCATCAAGAAGGTCATAGAGACGGTGGAAGTACACGGTACTTCTATCAGCTTTGGTATTCAAATCCGTAAAATTAATAAGACGAAATTAAGCCCTATATTTGATTTTTCATTCTTTCTCTCCCTTGTTTTCTTATATTCCTATAGGAACCAAAAATATGGTAGTATATTTACCAACTATAAAGGACAACAATGAACCTTTCCAACCCTAAATTAGCCTTTTTTCTGTTGAAGGGAACTACTTAGTTAGTTAGTTACGGGAATTTCTATTAGGGCTAAAAAGAGTAAACGGAAGTTTCTATTTTTTTTTGTTTTTTTGATGAACGGAAATTTCTATTATTGCTAAACAGAGTTACCTTGTATATATATATATATATGATATATGATCATATACTACTAGTATATTTGTACTGCCTAACCTCTCTCCCTATCTCTATTGATTTGTGTTTAGTTTCTAAAATATTACTTATGATGATGAAGAAGATGAAAAGACAAGAATCATGTTTAATGGCGATGAAGACCCTCCCTGACGAAATCATCTCTAATGATATACTATCAAGGCTACCAGCCAAATCTATCTTTCGATTCAAGTCAGTATCGAAAACGTGGCGTTCTCTTTTCTCTGATCCCTTTTTCATTAAACTTCACCGTAATCATGCTCTTCAACAAGACATATTCAGTCTTATTCTCAATGACTTTAAAAATAAGAGATTATACTCTATCGATTCGGATTCATTGGCATCTCAAAAACCTCTTCACATTATCGACTACCCATTCATCTCTCTACGATCCGATACTTTTATCCCTTTGGCTTCTTGTAATGGTTTGATTTGCTTTGCTCATTATCCTGAGGATGGTTACGAGCAAATTTACCTTTGGAACCCATCTACTGATGAGTGTACACTGATACCACCACCATCACTCCCCATACCGGAATCTTTTCAGCATTTCGTAGATGACTACGGTTTGGGTTATGATTTCAAGCTCAATGTTTATAAGATTTTCATCGTCATAATGTGGGATAACCATGGTTCTACTTTTACTCGTGTCGAACTCTACACTTTAGGCTCTGATTCGTGGAAAGTCATTAACGAACAGATTCCTCACAAAATCAATAGTCTCATGGATAGTGTGCTCGTTAACGGAGCTCTTCATTGGATGACAACTCCGGTTATTGAAGGACCGAATAAAGCTTCCTATAATGCTATACTTTCTTTTGATGGGGCTGACGAAAGATTCAAGGAAGTGCCGATACCAAAAACATTGAATTCCAATAACTTAGCACCATCGATAAGGATTGGTGTTTTGAGCGAAAGTCTTTGCATATTTGATGATAATTGCAATGATCGTACTGATGTATGGGTAATGAAGGAGTACGGGGTGAGTGAGTCTTGGACTAAACTATTCACCATTCTCAAATGCAACATTGATATGGACTCCTTCATGATGCCGATAAACTCTTTCAGAAATGGTTACATACTATTACAAATAGATGCGAATAACATAGTTTTATATGACAGGCAGAAAGGAACTACAATTCCTAAACTAAATGATGTTGGAGATGTTGGAAAAGTTGGAGATGTTTTCGAAGTAATGTATTGTGTCAGTAGTATAGTTTCTCTTAATTCTAAAACTTATTTGAAGCAAGAATTAGGAGAAACTCCATTAAGGTTCTCTTAATCCTCCGTGAAATATTTGTCTGAACTTTTTATTTCTTTGTAAATCTTTCTAATAGAAACTTCATTAAGCAAACTTCTTTTGGACTCAGTATTGTTATTTACGTGTTGCTATGGCATGATATTTTTTTTCGTTTCTTCAGTGTTTGTAATCTACTAGTTGGGTGAATTAGTGTATAACTAAACGGAGACTAGGAGACCATACCAAGTTCCAGTCGATAATACACAAGTAAATTGCTAACAAACACTACTTACGATGATTTCGTGCCAGCCTACTAAACGGGATCTCCCTACCAAGCCTTGTTCTTGACTAGAGGATAAACAAATTGTCTATGATCTGTTACCAAATTGTGTGACAACATTAGCAATTTAACAAGGGCCTTGACTAGAGGATAAACAGTTTCTGACTTGTCTTGTTTGGTCTCAATCTGAAATTTCAGTTGAAGTCCAGACCCCCCACATTTACTCATACTTGACTAACCACCAATATTGAGTTATTTGTCTGTCTTTTACTATACACAAAAGAAAAACACCAATATCGACTCGAGTTTTTGTTGATTGTGAAATTCCAAACTTATTCATTTTAGCTTCCTGTATCGATCGTAGAATAAAAGTGCAGGATACCTCTTAACGTTTATGGCAATCTTAAAATTTTGATCTCATTAATGTTGAGCAATATGTTCTTCAATTGTTAATAGAATTAAATCTTCACTAAGAACAATTGTATGGTGCTCAAAATAAAACTTTGTCAAATGTTGATTTATCAAGTTGCTCAAAACGTTCATGGAGGTCACTATGAAAAGGGAGAAGGAATGCTCAAAATACTCAAAGCAATTTAGGATTTTGTGAATTTGATGTTAATTTGTAATTTAATAATATGAAAAACGGCGACATTTTGGATGATGATAACTTTGACATTCTCGGTGTCACGGATGCCCGTACCACCTTCATTCTTTGGAAAACATACCATACCACCTTCATTCTTTGGAAAACATACTTCTTCCCACTTAACTGCAGGAGTCGTTTTTCTTTGTTCTAGCGCTACCCGTTAGATTTGCCTGAAAGCTAGATCAATTTCTTTGTAAACCCTCTTTTGAAGCACAAATACTATTGTCCACAAAATTAGTGCATTAATCAGAATAGTTATCTTGTTTCTTTGTTTTAGTTTTATGTATGTTCATTGTGGGAATAGTTTCACACGAGAGAAAGGGTATCTAGCAACCAAACATACAATGTTTAGGTCACCTCTACTTACTGTCAATTGGTTTTGAATTGGATGATTGCAAACTTAACATGATAATAGAGCTAGGCCCACACGTGACTGGTTTAAAGCTACACGTGCTCCACGTCACAAAAGAAAGAATAAACACGTGTTAGGCTGAAATATCGCACACGTGAGGGGGTGTGTGAGAATAGTCTTACATGAGAGAAAGGGTATCTACTAACCAAACATATAATGTCTAGGTCCTCTCCACCTAGTGCCAATTGGTTTACAGTTGGACGATCACAAACTTAACAGTTTACACGCATGGTTGTTTTATTGCACGAGGCACTTGGCCATTCTACTTGCTTATAGTATAACCCTATTCAACTCTAGACATCTTTTTTGGTGGTACTAATTCCACGTCCGTTCTGGTACAAACCCAAGGCTAGCTATCACCGGGAACCCATGTCATTTACTCCCTCATTCGGATCTTACAAAAAAAGTAGGAGATATGAAACTCCATGTTGAGAAGGATGATTTGAAGAAGAGTGAACATCCATGCATGTGCTTTATAGATAAGTACTTGTTTTACTAAAGAAATCTTTATTATTGCCCAAAACTTATAGAGTTGAATGTGAAGGTGTAACTGTAACAATTATTCAAATAGAGCAATGACAGTTTATTAATCAACTATTGCTTTGAATATATGAAAGTACATATAGATGGTGAGATTGTGATTTCCTACTATTAAAACCCCACATAAACCTTTATTAATTTTAATCTTTAAACAGAAAAAACTTTAATCTCCAGTATTTTAAGAGGTCCTCCGAAATGTTCATCTTCTAATGGTAGATTGAGAATGAGTTTTGAAGAGAAAGTAGATTCATCAAATACCTAAAAAATGAAAAAGATGTGAGGAAGGATCTCTCGAAGTCTGGGGTTTAGGTAAAGAGATCATCGGCTGAAGAATGGATTTGGAGAAGAAATGGTAACGGTAAAAGATCAATGGGTGCATTGACTTTTTTTTTGGGAAGAGATGGTAACCACTAGAGATGAATTAGTGCATTAATTGTTTAGGAGGAAAATTTGGACGTGGCTTCTTCTAATTAATTTCTTCCCATTAATTTCACCTCACCTTGAAAATGCTTAGGGCAGTTAATTTCTGCTCACTAACCATGCTAAAATGATGGTTTAGATTTATTTTAGTGATTCTCATTCATATCACCCTAAAGATAAATGAGAGATGGATAAATAGTAAAGAGAGATGTTACAATTGTTTGCAATAACTTTTGACTATTGATTTGATGAGAGTGTTATGTATAAATTTAATGAGTGGGTGACGCTACAATTGTTTGCAATAACTTTTGGCCATTGATTTAATGAGAGAGTGATGTATAAAATTAATCCGTGGGTGAATAAATTTGTCAATTTTAGGGTGGGTAATAGATCAAAGGGTGAGTCTCTTATCAAAATTGCAACCAACGGTCGGATTTGTCTTTTGGTTTGTCCCAGTCAACACAAAACATTGTGTTTTGTTATATAGATACAAAGTGTAATAGTCTCACATCGCACACGAGAGTGTCCGGAGCCTGGGTTATATTCTACGCTCAAGCTTGGTAAGTGACGAAGCCTTTTGGGGGGACTCGTGGAGTCTTCGCCAAGAACAAAACCCTTCTACCCGTGTGTGGTGCAAAAGGGAGGGACAATATCGTTAACTGCCTGGAGGCTTGGGGCGTCACAAGTGGTATCAGAGCCGAGGACGGCTCTTCGCTGAGTGTCCGGAGCCTGGGCTATAGGTGTATGCTCAAGCTTGGTAAGTGGCGAGGCATTTTGGGGGGACTCGTGGAGTCTTTGCCAAGAACAAAACCCACTACCCGTGTGTGGTGCAAAAAAGGGGGACAATATCGTTAACTGCATGGAGGCTTGGGGCGTCACATGTTGATTCTGGTATTTTGGCCAACATTGGTGCTCGGGTGAGAAATGAGTCGAAGACGAACCCGACGGCGAAAACAAAAGTCAAATCGGAGTCTAGATGAGCAAAATAGACCAGGTCAAAGCTTGAGTCAAAGTAGGTTTACCAAAGGTCAACTTAGATTTCTAAGCGACACATGGCGCGCACGAGGGAAGTACATCGGACGGTCCGGATCAAACGCGGGATGCCTTTGGTCAACTGACAAAGTGAATCAACTTCGGTGAGCGAGAGAGACTTAAAATCAAACATGTATACAGGAGGCAAAAAGCAACCAACACATTGGGGGAAGGATGGCGAAAGGGCATGCCCAAGAAAGCAGCAGCAGACACCCCAGGGGTGGATTAATTGTCGTCGCTACAGCCAGTGTCATCCTCTGTCTCCCGATGACCCTTTTTCTTTGAAGACTAGAGATGTCTACTTGAGCAATGTATCGACAAGGGTGTGTCTATGGGCATTTCGATATCTTGCTATTAACATCCCAAAACACCCGTTGACTTTAGTCAAGCGGTTTGACTGGCGCTCTCCATAGGCACAATGCTCCCAGACTGGACAATCCTAGAGGTAGCATTCTCTCATACTAGCCGTGTCTGAAAACTATCGAACAAGAGAGTGTAAAAGGTCTCAGACTGGAAAGTCCGATAAGTTGCTTACATTAGGACTAGAATAGATAACTGAATAGAAATAACAGTCTGTTAATGATTAAACCTTTCATCATTTTCTCCTTCACCATCAGCTGCTACCATCTTTTCTATCAACCACCACCATCTTATTTCAAATGTCAATGGTTATGTGGGAAGATCATTGTTTATTTTTTAAACTTTAACCTATAGTCTCTCTCTCTCTCTCTCTCTCGAGGTTTCAGTTCTCCCGGAGTAGTTCAGTTGGAAATAAACCGATTCTTTCTTAATCAAGATATAAAATATGTTTTTCATTCATCATTGTTATGATTTAGGTTTTTGGTATCTGATTTCATGGGTCCTAACCCTATGTTCAATATCAATGAATAAACAGACTAGAGATAATTGTCCCCTTAGAAGTTTTCCACTAAAATTGTTGGGAGATTAAAAGTGCAATCAAGAACTAGGTAAGTATAACACCAAATTTTCATTATTCCTTATATACAATATACAAGGATGTCCAATCCAAATTATAAGGTCGGAAATAAATAAGCCAATTTTACCAAATTCTCTTAACCTACGACGAAATAAAATCTATCAAAACTTGACCCTTGAATTTTTACGTCATACCAAACAAATAGTAATACAATAAAAGCGCATTCTTTATTAACTGTGAAATAGACCTAGAAAAATGCTAAGGATCCATGAATCCAAAATATTTGTGAATCTTAAGATTCATAAATCCGTCATCCAAATATATTGTCGGTCTTGTTGATATTTGTACACAATATATAACAACTTAAACAAGAATAAACTTCATGAAAAATGTACAGAGAAAACAGAAAGTATACTGAATATAAAAAACCAAACCAAAAGCACCTATAACTGACTGCATATCTCAATAACTTCATTAATCGGCGCCCAATCCCCAAAATTCTTTTCAATAAACTGATAAGCAATCCCACTCTTTCCACTCCCAACTATAAACATCCCACCCTTTGTTTCGCCTTCGCCTTTAAAGTTTTGATCTATCCCCATCGCTTTTGCTCGCTTATAGTTAGCAATAGCTCGCGGATTAAAAACAAACCCTTTTATGAACTTTTCCTTAAGAAGTTTCCCACCTCCTAAAGCTTTAAAGAAATTCAGTTCTCGATCAAGAACTACAATACCTCCCCAGTACCGAGGCCAAAAATCTCTTACCTAAAATCATATATAACAAGTTAGAAACAAGAAACTGATGGAAATAAACAAGAAAGTTGTAAGAATTTACCTCAGATTCTAGTTGGTCATGAAGAACTGCAATTAGTTGAATACCCAATGTGTCGAAGATCGGTTTCCTTGCATATAGTTGATGAGCTTCAGCTCTACACATTATGCAGCCGGGTCTTCGTATACAGAGAAGAATGGCGGGTTTATTACGCCATAACTCAGAAGCTTTCATTGGAGGTGTCATAGTTTTTACCAAGTGTTCCATCCCAATCTTATACTCTGGAGTTAGCTTCTGAACTGAAATATTCTCTATATCTGAGTATGAAGCAAGAATATTATCGTCCTTATGAGGTTTTAGACAACAAAATAATTTCCATACAGGTTCTGAAGCAACGAGTCCGTTATAAACATCTCTCTCTTTAGTATCATTATTAGAGAACGACTTTTCGGGCATTTGGTTATAAGTCATGCTTTTGCTACTTCTTGATAAGCTTTCTGTTTTCTTGGAATCCAACAAGAGTTCACTTTCACGATTGTTTTCACTTAAAAAACGTGAAGTGTTTATCCTTCCTGAAGGAAAGGACTGAGGAATCGAAACAACAGAAGGACTAGTTGTATTGGTGAAACGAGCAATATGACCTTTTTTCATGCCAAATTCAGAAGAAAGAGATAAACTCATGCTTTTTCTACTTGAAGATCTCGCTAAGCTTTCTGTTTTCTTGGAATCGGACGAGAGTTCGCTTTCACGATTGTTTTCACTTAAAGAACGTGAAGTATTTATCCTTCTTGAGGGATGGGACTGAGGAATCGAAACAACACAAGGACTAGTTGTATCGGTGAAACGAGCAATATGACCTTTTTTCATGCCAAATTCAGAAGAAAGAGATAAACTACTCATGCTAAGAATTTCGGGTAAAGATTTTCTTGATTCCTCTAGCTTATCTCCGTATTGTAGTAGAGCTCGATCGTGTAGGTATGATCTAAGTTCAAGTGCTTCCTATTATAAAATCAAGAAACAAGATAAGATGTTCATTAAACAAAAGGTACTTAAATGCTTGAATCCCGAACTAAGAGAATGAACAACAAATGCGAAAAGTATTATAATTGAAATCCCATTAACAACGATAATAAAAAACGAACTAATAAATACGAAAAAGAAAACAGAAGAAAGAAGAATCAACCTTTTGTTGGGTAGTGAAGTTTAATGCATTCATATCTTCAGAGTTCATCAATTTCAATGTCGGTATATCGTCCCAACCCTCTTCAACTAGCTTTGGAACAAGTGTGTTTAGAACTCCATTACCCACAAACTCTTCTATCACAAAAGATGCCATTGTTTCTAAACTAAGATAGTTGTAGTTCGGAGTTTTCCGAAGAACACAAGATTTTTAAGTATAACCGATTAAGTCTTTTGTCTCGTTAATATAGTGGTTAATATCGGGCCAAATTATATTTATAGTGGCAAGGAAAAGCCATTCCCACACTTAGGACTACAAAGATTGTAAATGTTGATGAATTCTTATAAATGCCAAATGTACAAGTTAAGGCAAAACAGGTTGATCAATGGTAAAATTTTTGGTTTAGATGGATGTGACGAATTTGTATATTTTAAAACCAGACAACTTTACACAATGAAAAATGATTGGGGAACCGAAAGCCAAAACAGACTCGGCGCATAAAATGAAATCAATGGCCAAGATTTGAGGGTCAACTCTCTCTAGCTTTGTGTTTCAGATCCCAGAATATCATGTACGTTGATATCATTTTCTGTCCTGAGGCTGTGTCACCATTTGAAGGCTATATATCAAGATCATTGCCAAATTTGGTGCTAAAAAAGAGTTACTTATTGAAATTTGATAATTATGGCCCATAAGTTCAATTTATTAGCCATTAGGTCTATTAAGATGAGCATAAAAAGAATATTGAATGTGAGGTAAGAAGATTAGAAATATATTCTTTCTTGAAATTTTGGTGAAAAGTTGGGATAGTGTTAGGTGAGATATTAAGTTAGATAATTGTACTAGAAGAAGTCAACTAACTACATAAATCTTTACCATAAGTATTATCTCACTTTTTGCATCAGTGAGGGTACCATATGTGATCAATCGTTTTCGGCATATGTGTGGATGTGCTTTAGGTTGAAATTCTCATTATCCTCGGCTTTTTCATTTTTAAATATACCACAATCCAGCACGCTTTTGTAATACAGTATGTACTGTTGGGTGGTCTTATGCCTCTCACCCCAAAATCTAGCTCAAGAGGTAAAACTTCTCCACACTTATTAACACACCCCTGCCCCTTCCACAACCAATGTGGGATTAACCTAACAACCTCCCCTTCACACATTGGCTCTTAACTTCAATAGTGATTGGGCCGAGACCTGTTATAACCTGGGCTCTAATATCTGTGTTGGGTGGTCTTGGGTCTCTCTCACCCCAAAAACTAGCTCAAGAGGTAAGACTTCTCCCATACTTATTAACGCACCCTTGCCCCTTCCACAACCAATGTGGGATTAACCTAACATGTACATATTATAGGAGAAAAATGTAAAAGCGTACCGAAACTAAGTGGTAAAACTACCAGATTCGGTACGAAAACCCCCAGGTAAAATGTTCTTTTATTGTTGGGTTTAAAATCGTGGTATAACACTTTATACATGTAAGAGACGTGAATCTCGATACTTTCTCAGAAATTTCAGAGACATATTACATATTGGAGTATAAGTTTGTTTAATTTCAAAGCTCATAATACATATTGTAAGTTTGTTTAATTTCCGCTTGGAAGTGCACTCTGATTGAAAAGTAAATTATTGTATCTTAGGAGACACTCATCTATACTGTTGCTACAATTAACAAGTGGATTGTTGTCTTAAGTGAAGAGATCACTCAGCTCGACTAGTTATCGTCTTCTTTTGTTGTGACCTTCTATTAGTTTTATGTTGTTTAAATTATCTTTTTATATATGTATATATCCAAATCCTAATATAAATTTGATGTTCAAGAAAGTTTAACTTTTATAAGCGCTTTTAACTCTGGTTTCTCCAAAAAGAATAAATAACAATGTTTATTATAATTTTTATGAAGATAGCAGTAAGATTGTTGTTGGAATAATCATTTATTTGATTTTTCATATTAAGTTTGTTAATCATTAAGAATAACAGTAACTACACAATGGTAGAGAGGATATCATTCTCTTATTCATCTTTTTTTCTTACATATCTAGCGTCTCTGAAAGAAAGCCACGTTATCACTCATCTAAGAACGATTTCTCTCGAGAAAAATGTTTATAACAAAATAGAACTGGTTGATGTTTTAGGGATAGAGAAAAATCCCTGTAGTGACGAAAATTCTAGGGGGACTCCAAGTAGTTTCCCGGATTCAATATAATATCACAAAACAACGGGCTTTAGCTACGACGTTTTTGTTACGGATTAAATCTCTTGTAGCTATTGGTCACCATTTGCTATGATTCACTTTATATCACAAACTTTCTGAAAATTGGAGAGAGCTTTTTCATACGGTCCATTGTTCATAGTAAATGGTCTTCATTTGCTATGATTTTTCCGTAGTTAGTGGGCAAAAAGGGCGTAACAAATGCTCAACAAGTTTGAGGCAAAAGTTGGCCCAAATTTTTTTGTATTCTAAGCGCTAAAGTTGGATCTTAGTGGCCTGACACCCAAAAGATTCTTGTTATGTTTCGTTTAGCAAAAGTATAAGAAGCATGTAGGGGTATTGATTTTGAAACTCCTCAATCTTTCTTCTTTTAGCAAAAGTACCTCCCTATATTTTTATCTTCATATTCATCACCATTCTTTTCTACCACCTCTCATCCTCCATCTCATTCTTTATCTCTCCTTATCATATTTCTATCTCCTCCCACTCCACATTCGCTCTATACTCTTTGTCGATGACAGGAGAACAATCGACGAAAAGCCTTAATGGGGAGTCACTTTCGTCCTGGGCGAAGAGGTTGGTGACAGTACTAAGAACTCTTTTGGTGTCCACGGTAATTGCACAAAGAAATAAAAAAAAAAAAAAAGGAGAGAGAGGAAAATGATGGAGAGATGAAAATGAGAGAAAGATGGTAGTGGTCCGTGGAGGTGGTAAGATTTAGTGTCTAATAATGATGGTGAAGAAAGAGAGGAAGGGACTTAAAAAAACACTTCATTTTGGGTTCTTAGAATGGAAAGTTCTAAAGGCGGTAAGTGTTATCGGGCCTCCCGGTTATTGGGGCCATTATATTTCAGATAATAGTTAAAAGTGTATCCTCTCCAAACATGCACTCCCACATTCTTTTTTAACTTAAAATAGGTGGACTCGAGCTGATTTGGTTAAAAATCGGCTCAAGTCCACCGAGCCAAAATGACTCGAGGACTGTGGAATGCAACTCAAATTAATGTATTTGGACTGAATTTATCATATATTTCGGCTCTTGTCCCACTGTATTCAACTCTAACTTCAATTTTTAAATATTAATGCTGAATTCGATACATCTTCAATGGGATTTTTAAAATATAATTGGGTATGGGTCCATAGGTATTAACTCTACATATTGAATTCAGTGGACCTTAAGTCGAATCGGCAGGAGTACCGATTTGGAGACACCTATAACTAAATACTGTCAAATTAGATTTATCACGTCAAAGGGAGTGTGGGTTGTCACTGATATCACCCTTACAAATTAAAATGAGGTTGTCCTTTTATCTAATAAGTCAATTTGGACAAACCTGATTGACCAATTTTTCCACTGAAGTCCTCCATCCCAATTTCTTCTGCCCAAGGCCCAGAACAGCGGCCATATAACAAAGGAGGACGTTTCTGGTAAGGACGAGCGAGGGGGCAGGCTAGCAGGCAGATTCCGACGACCAGAGGGAAAAAGGAAAGAGGCCGGGAAGAAGTAGTAGGAATGGATGAAAGGGGTGGAGAAGGGGAGAAGAGTGACGAACTCTCTGAATCACTCCAAGATCTCTTCACTAACGTTTCCTCTATGATCAAAGGCGAACTCCAGGTATCTCTCTCTCTCTCTCATTTGATTTCTAGGGTTTATCTTATCATAATCATATCTATTGTCCAAAGATAAATGTTAGAGTTTCAATTCAAGTTGTTAATCATGCCTTTTCTGAATTCTTCTTCAATCGAACTTTAGATCCATCCATATCTACTCTCTCTCTCTTAGGTCCTATAATTATTCTATAAGAGCGAATTGTTCTCTTACCCTTGATTTCTTTCACTTCTGTCTTTTAGGTTTTCATGATACTAGAGAAGGAAAAAAAAAAGTTATTCACTTTTAGGTAGATTTGATGAGTACCCTTTGTATTTGATTGAATTTCACTATCAAATTCTCTCATTTCTTTAATGAGCAAAAAAAATAAGATTGTCATTCTTCTATTATTGATCAAAATTAACCTTTTTAACTCAAGTTTTGTTTTAGAAATTGAGAGCCAAATCACATTAGACTTCCACTATACTCATTTTAATGAGAAAACCCCATAAATAATTTGAACATTATTGCATGCTTGAACATTTGAACGATTTCAAAAAAAAAATGTAGTAATCTGATAGAATGAGCAAAGAACTTGTGTATCTAAGTAGGTTGGGGTTCTGTTTGCATTGAGACATTACCCAAGTTTAGATTTTTCACAATATCGAAGGCAGCTTGAGGCACAGTGTTTGTAAATCATGTTATATTTCAGAATGAAACTTTGACTTATGATTTTCGCGGGATGGGGTTTGACTTCATTTACTATTCTCAGGGAACGAATAATCTACTTGAACTTTTGGAGAAGATGAATATCAAAGTAACAGAGGAGTATAAGGGCTTTGGTGATGTAGCTTCTGGTTTACGTGTATTTGTGGAACAGTTGAAGGCGAAAAATGGAATCTTTGATGAATATGTTCAGCAGATTGATGCTATGGAGCAGCAATTAACAGAATTTGAAGCCGTAGTCTCTATGCTTGATAAATATGTATCTTTGTTGGAGACAAAACTACAATCTGCGTATCAGCATTCTCCTTCCTAATTACAATTCTTCACATTTTTTTTCCTTCTAAAAGTAAGTTGGTTTTAATTTATCATATGATGGAACATTATCTTGAAATTGTTCTAATCTTGTTATGTTACGAGGAATTCGTCCTTTGTTCTTTAATTCATCTAGATGCACTTCTCCTACACCGTAATTATAATCTATTTATGTCGTTGTATATGACATTGTGTCTCCATTTACAGTTGTGATATTAAGATTTGGTACTAAAAGAGTTTGACTTGTATGTAAAGTGGTGTTTTTGAGTTTGGGGAATAAACAATCACACTATTGAGTAAATATTTTGCGAAATGAAGCATTCTTGTACTAAAATTTTACGATCCTTATGCTAATCGGTACAATTTGTGGTCTGTTCTTTCGCAGGTAGTGTAGACTCAAGCATTAGAACCACCGGATCATTGCGGCTGAAGCTCGTATTTTTATCTACTCCAAGTTGCTAGTCGTCATCGAGTGAGGATTAATTCTCGTGAACACGAACGATCTCTTGTCTCTGACATACAAAGGGATCGGAAGCTCTCCAACTTCTTTAAAATAAGAAACTATTGAAGAATATAGTAAGTAGTCACTTCTCTTCTCAGGATTTAAATAGTGTATCAAGATAGTGATCAGGTACGAATTTGCAACTTTTGATGTGTGAACATTGTATATACAATTCCAACTCACTACTCGAAATGCTAAAGGTTTTTGTTTCTTTACTTTAATTTAGTCAAAGTAAATTAAACCCGACAATTTTAACTTCCATATCTTGTTGATAGGTTGTTTCATCTTTTTCATAGGTTTTATATACAGTACATGCCCAATCTTGTTCCAATTTTTTCAGCATGAGCTCACACTGCTTAAGCGGCTCTGTTAAATAATTCGATTCCTAGTGCACCGATCGTAAGGGAGTGGTGGAGATATGTGCACCATAGCTAGAGCTATAAGAAGAGTGAACATTTAGGGCACATGTTAGGAGAACCCTATGACTTTGATTAGCAGAAGTTGGATGTCAAATATAATATGCCCTGATCACAGACAACCCAAGAGAACTCTTAAGAACTAACAATCCAATTTGAAGAGCACATGACAGTGCGAAAGATTAGAATCAGAGTAATTACTCGATTTGTTTTGCAGCTTCTTTTCATTCTAACATTTTGTAAACATGGCCTCTCTCTAGTTACTGCCAGCAGTTTTGGTGGATGCTACTAGTAACATTGTGAAGTTTCATATAATCACCACATTGGTAAATAACTAGTTGCCAACCAGTTGCACAAACAGAAAAAGATGATTTTGAAAGTTTTTATAAAATGCAAATAAGTGGGCAGCAAAATAAGAAAAAAAAAAAAAGATGGCTTGATGAGTCTTAATTTTGAATTCAAATTAAAATAGATTGTTTTTGCTGTTGAGTCTGAGATTTTGTTTACTATATCAGATGTTCAGCCCGAATTGATTTGGAACATTTTATTGGATTGTTCTAGTTCATTAATACTTATGAACCAAAGCTGACAGATTCAGTGGCAATCAAGTTTCATGTTTCGGAGACAAGGAAATTTCTTCTACAGTTCTTAGGCATCAAATTCTCTCACATCCCTCACGATGGAGATATGCATGCAGACAGTTTACCTAAATGGGCTAGAACTTATAATTGTAATAGAATTTGGACAATAGTCACACCTATTTTTTTTTCATTTGTATTGTAATAACTCCTTTATTTGATAATGATAGTAGTCCTTGCAACTAAAAAAGAAATTGATGTTAAACATGCTGCAAGGGTTTAGCCACTTCAAAAATCACCCAACACTTGATTTAGGGATAAAATTTCTCCTAAAATAGACAAAAAAGTATGAGGATTTTAGAATTGATCTTTAACAAAAAAAAAGTGGAGGTCCTTTTGAGCTTTTCTTCAGAGCCTGAGGGCCTTAATCTATCTAGCATGGCAAAATGCGCTTTCAAGCTTCTTTTGGCTTATCCAGCTTACAACACTAGCCAACAACATCAAAGCGGATCTCTCAGAGTCAAGTCCGCACACCTGTTGTAAAGCCATCTTGAATAGTAAAGCAAGAACCGGGCAATACATACCAAAATGTTCGAAAAAAGAACGCGCATAAGGGTATATAACCAACCAACCCACCCTTCTGTATAACCTATTCACATTAGTGAAGCAACTGGATGCATAAGGGAAATGCACGTTTGTGAGACCTTAGTCGGGATGCGTAGGGAGCCAACCTACTATCTTCAACAAATTAACTATAGATCATACCCCTATTAAAACTCCAAGAAATACAGGAGTTCCATGAAGATTTTGCTAGAGAAATCAAACTAAAAGAAAGAGAGAAAAAAGTGAAAGAACACTGGCAGACTGGCTGTTTGGACCGCCCGCTCACAGCACTTTAGCTGGTTTTAGAAGAGCCGACCGCTTATAACTTTTTGGCCGGGTGCCGATAGTAGTCGCCCCGTTAGCAATTGCCCTTCGATTTTACTTTCTTCTCTAGTCTGGTGTACTAGATCATCTCAAGTTCTCGTCTGGTTTTGCTGCGGAGTCTCTCTCTCTCTATACTGAACAAGAAAATGAAGGAAGCTATGGGTCCTCCCCCTCCCCGAAACCCTAATACTTCCAAATCTGATTCAGGAACTCCAAACGCTAACTCCATTTCTTCAACAATGAAAGTCCCCATGGGTCCACCCCCTCCCAAGAACCCTAGTACCCAAAAAATTGATACAGATATTCATGAAGGAACTCCTGATATTAGTATTCCAGAAGAACCTCAATCAAATAACAACGATTCTCTAGATAAAAAATCCGAAGAAGAGATCCATGAATCTCCTGAACCAAAACCTGTCTCTAATTCTACCTCTACTGAACCTGTTAATGTTGCAATTCCCTATAAGATTCCTCCTTGGAGCGAACCCCCTTGTCATCCTTTCTCCCTCGAGGTTCTCAAGGATGGATTAATCATCGAGAAATTCGACGTGTAAGTGCTCTCTTTTTCTGCTTAGTTTTGTTTATTATGATGAACTTGAAAATATGGGGAAAATTTGTCATGTTTTTACTTGCATTTTATTGGAAATTGTGGAATTAGAAGATTAAATTTGTAGATTTCAACTCTAGTTGTTTGAAGTATGGTGATGGAATGTAGTTAGGTTAGTTAATTAAAATGAGAAGGTTTGGTAAGTGGAGATTCATAGCTTGAATTCGGTTATCTGGGGTAAAAAATGAGTTTTTAACCTCCTAATTTGCATTTTAAGCATCCTAGAATGCTTGAAGATAATGCAAATTCTTATAGTTCATGAGAATTCTTTTGCGGATTTAGAGTTATAGTTTGATATATATTTTTCGTTGCTTTATATACTTTGTGGGTTTACAGGTCCGCCAAGGGAGCTTATATGTTTGGGCGTGTGGATTTATGTGATTTTGTTCTTGAGCACCCGACGATTTCACGATTTCATGCGGGTATGCCTTCTTATTTGATTTGTCCAACTCAAACTAATCAATTAAATTATGTGTTTTGTCTTAGATAGTTAGATAATTTGATAGACGAACTTCTTTAAACTTTGATAATGTAGTAATATTAATCATTATGGTTCCATGCTAGTAATTGTTAGTAATGTACAAAAGGCTCCAACCCTTTTGATTAGGAATTGTTTTTATTTTTGGTTTTTGGAATTTGGAAATTCTACTCTTTTATTATCATTTTTGTGCCTCATTTCCTTTCTCTTTTGTCAGTTCTCCAGTTTAGAAAAAGTGGAGATGCATTCCTTTACGATCTTGGCAGCACACATGGAACTTCCATCAATAAGACCCAGGTATTTACTCGTCATATTATGTACCTTGTACTATTAGTATAATTAGCATATATGGTTATATGACATCATGAAATTTATTTTTTAAGATAATTTAGACAATAAACTGATAATCTGGAATGTTGCTTCTTTGGATGAAATCTGATTATGTTGCAACTAGTGACCTAATACTATTGTCGAAAACATCAACTTAAATCCAAGTATTGGAATATTTAAGTTCCGAGCTTGCCGTTGTTTCTTCATTTTTACCAATTATATATTGAAATTTTGAATAAGTCAGCGAGTAAGTTGTTGGCACTGGCCGATCTGGCACGATCCACCCTAGTAATTCTTGGATCAGAGGTTTAACGAGTAGATAATACACTGAACTTTTGAGTTAGTTGATCTATATAAAACTTGAATTGGTATATTTATAAATATAACCTAAGACAACTATCTGTCCGTGGTATATATATTATCGTATTTCCGACGTCTCCGAAGCCTCGTGCTAGTGTCGGAACCAATGCTCGTAGCAGTGCCCGTCTCGGACTGGAAGTTTCCAATGGTTATTACTAGAGAAAATCTGATTTTCTTTAACATTGTCTTAGAAGAAAGTTTTTTATATCAACTCCTATAGGATGGGCTGTTAAAATTGTTCTTAAGTGGTTTGGTTATATTTTCTTTGTTTCTTTTGTTTGTATTTTGTCTGGTAGGCGTGGTCATCCAGTCAGTATGCTCATCAGTAGCCCCAAATCTCATTCACCAGTAAAAAATATCAATTATCATTGCATATGTTTGACTTCTACTTATAATTTCACATCCACATGATGCATTAACGGTAATTCATCAAAAAATCCAAAAGTGCTTTTTGTTGTGGTCTGAATACATTTAATTAAGGAGTTACTTTACTTTGTCTCATAATAAGTAAGTCATGATATCTCTTTCCCTAACAGCTAAAGGTTCTCTCATGCTCAGGTGAAGCAAAAGGTATACACAGAGTTGCATGTTGGTGACGTGATACGATTTGGCCAGTAAGTGAACTCCTAACAATCTGCCACTCTCTCTATATTCTGAAGTTTTTCTTTGTTTCAAGGATTATCTTCTGTGTGCTTCTGGATTTTGTCTAGTTGTATTTTACTTGGATAACAATGAGTGATTTTGTATAGAGTACTTTGTTTCCATTTATATAAAAGGCTCTAGAATATGAGCATTATCTTTATCTTAAAAAGGAGTACAATCATCTAGATTGGGTTTCTACGTGTTCTATTCATTCTTTTCTGTTTTAATAACCCATGTCTTCATTTGATACCGAACAGCTCTTCTCGATTGTACATATTCCAAGGACCATCTGAGTTGATGCCACCGGTAAGACTGCACTTTCTTTTATTATAGCAATTTCAATATCTTGATTTTTAATTCATGGTTCTAAAATTTAACTTGTAACATATATCCCTTCTAGTTTTCAAAAAAACATATATCCCTTCTGGGGATAAAATAACTGGCCATGTGTCTCTTTAGGGACGTTATCAATTTTTTCACATGGTTATCTTCTGTCTGTTCCTCAGTTTGAGGGTCTTCTCTCATTGATATTTGTCTTTAATTTAGGCAACTTCTTGCTTAAAATCTTTCGGTATAGCTCATGGTGATGTATTTGTATAGGAAGCTGACGTGACTAAGATTAAAACTGCTAAGATTCGGGAGATGATGCAAGATCGCGAAGCCTCACTTCGACGAGCGAAACTAGAAGCATCTCTAGCCGATGGGATCTCATGGGGTATGGCAGAGGATGCAATTGAAGAAGCTGAGGTTTGTGGGATGTTCATGTAAAACATTGCATTGGAAGATTACTTCAGTTACAATCAGAACCATTTCTATAGTTTTTG
>BEHA01002871.1:747089-763279 GCA_002897215.1 Eschscholzia californica subsp. californica | reverse complement strand
ATATTTCAACCACGCATAGGAAGAACAGGGAGACATGTTCACTAGGACTGGGGTAACTCCTCGACAACATAAAACTACAGAACTAGTTGACAATGAAGTATATATAATTGAATGTTTCAAAAAAATTAGACGCTTCTGTTTTGCCCGAAACCTTATTAGAAAAGTGTGAAAACAGACACAGTGTGCAGCTATGAAACATTGAAATTCGGTAAGCAAATGTTTGTAGTTACATGAATGCAACAGTTAGCTACACTGCAGAAATGTGCACATTGTCTCCCTTCATCTATAACTAAAGACTAGCATGTAAGAACTTAATGTCGTCAACAAGGAACTCATCTCTCCCCGTTAAGAGTAAACGTCATTTCCCTATTTCTGTACTGTTTCCTTTTCTTTTTTTTTCTTTTTCATCTTCTTGTTTTATAGTATCTACTGCTTATCAACTTATGTTATTTATCCACTTAAAAATCCATAACCATGAGGCTTAAATTGTTTTATATAGTTTATGGGGATTTGCACACACAGAAACAACAGTGTCAAAATATAAGCATGATTAAGCAGAAAGTGAAAATGACACCAATCGCAATAATCTATTCTTGAGCAAGTTTCAACATGCATTACATAACCAACATTAGAAAGATATAACATTCATCTCTTTTCGAACTTACTTGCATTTTGGGTGTTGATCACAGCCTATGAAATACCCGGAACCAAACCTACTGACTTTGAAGACTAAATTGCCCGCCTGACAGCTGCATCATTTAGAGTGAAGGTTACGATAAGAAAGATATTCTTTGCAGATAGAACATGTGTACAAATGTTAGAACAGAAAAATTACAATCTCATGTACTAAAAAGAAAGTTAGTGAAAGTCAAGGTCAAAGAACGAAGTCAAAGTTATTTAGGTGGTGGTGGTTTTGTTATGGTGGTGGATTTAGGTAGGTTTTATGTTTGGATTTCAGTCGTAACAAAAAAAGAAGTAACAAATTTTAGGGGGTGTGGTGGGACTTGAGTCCAACACAAAAAAAGGAAATGGGATTCCTTCGGTTTATGAGCCCTAGGAGTTTTAGTGGCCGAGTGGCAGGCGGTTTCCCTGTTGACACTGCAGTGTGTCTGACCCACCGTTGTTTTCGAGTGGGCTTGAGTGCGGAGGCCTTTATCTGTGGGGGAGGGGCGTAGACTTTCTAAGTGAAGGCAAAAGCAACTATCTATTTCATAGCACACCAATGAATTCGGATTCGCTCATCCAAACACACCATGTCTTTGTTACGACTAGAACTACATATGTGGTCATGAAACATGCAGTCAACAAAAAGTAATATCCTACACTATCAATTACATAACCAAATAATACAATGGTCCATGGAAACTGAAGTGATGTTCTAGAAACAGTGCAAAGCTAAGAATTAAAACGCTAAGAGTCTACCATGCTCAACGTGGTACATTATGTCAATATCGACCTAATTTCAATACAATCCTATACCCCAACATGTCTCGTTTGCCATAAAATGTCTAACAACAGGAAGCAACATTTTGATATTGGCCTAACTTGCTGATTTCAATAAACAACGAATTTCAATAAGAAATAAAACTAAATCTAAGGTAGCACGAATACCTAGGACATGTCCTGCTTTTATCAGGGAGAGAAGCAAACAAGACATTACCAAATGTTTCCTCCAACATTTTCTCCACCTGCAGAAGAATTGTGACTAAACATGAAATTGTGATACAGAAAAACATTGAACCCAAAGGAAACATCTAAAGTCCGAATCCGAAAGAAAAAAAGCAACGTTACCTGCCGAATATCAACAGTACTCGCACGTTCACAATACGAGCTAAACCGGTTCCAGTAATTTTTCAGTAGTCCTTTCCACTCAGTTGACCCAGCTGATACATTATCAAGCTTCATTAAGAACCGAAACAAGTTAGTACCAGAATAACAAGCATATGTTCAAACCGTAAGAGCATGAATTTGGCTGATATGAAAATCAAATACCACAAGTTAGTAAACTATTTTTATAACGACATCAACCAATGAGCTGGAATTACGTAGAAGAAGAAGCACTAGTATAAGTTAAAAAAAACACTGATAAGTTTCGAGTTTCCAATAATCATTTAGCAATCTCTATATTCTATGATTAAAATTTGTTAAAATGACTGAGTTCCTAGGATTTCTTCATTGTCTTTCCATTGTTTCATCTAATAGTGTTTGTGTCATATCCGCAGGAGGTATTTTACATATGGAGCCATACTATTTGAGGTTATAGTAAAATACGCGATGCAACCATGGAAAAGCTTAAAGAAGAAACAAGACCCTAACCTCAGTCTCCATATCAGCAGTAAAGCTGTAGTTTGTAACCTCTGTAAAATGCTGGGAGAGGAAAGCTGACACCTAACAATCAGATAAAATTATCTTAGGATTCCAAAACTGTAAATATTAACAGAGGCAAAATAGAAGAACAGAACAATAAATCACCAATAACTGAATAACGGTTTAATTTCTGATTTTGAAGTGAGACATCCATTATTTCATTAGACAGAATCAGAAAGAGGTGTCGGAGGTATACTTAAAAAAAATCAGCACATACCATTCGACCACGAAATTCTGGATAGAGAACTCGACTCTTCACTGTCAGATAGCTTCTGTCCTGATGTCACAAGAATACAATATGCTAATTTTTATACAAACACTCAATTGAGATTTGAGACAAAAATGTGGCTCCGAAACACAATCAAGCAGCACAGTTACACATAACGCAATGTCCTCGAAGATATTTATCACGGAAAAAAAGTAAATGTGAGACTTGAGTACTTGACAAAGCAGAGCCCAGTCAAATGGTATGCTAGAACAGCAGAAACCCACTACGAATTTTCTATTTCCCCCGAATTTGATGGTTATATGATAGTTCTACAAAAAACCATATAGTTGGGTCTAATTTAGATTTCGCTAATTTGGAATTATGTGGAAGGTTATTATTCAATTTCTTCGAATGATTTATGTTCAGGAGTTTGTTTAGGATGTTATGGACTATTCCGGGGTGTTCATATATAGACGAGGTGTTGCCAAATTGTTTTACTGCTCGAATTTCGTATTTGGACTTGATTTGGAATGAGTTAAAACGTAGATGGTTACCCGAACTTTGTCATATTTCACATGAATGAACAATTTGAGTTATAGATTCATATTATTGGGTTTATTATATGATTTGTCAGCTTATGAAGACTTTGAATTGTAAAGTAGAGTTTACAGGAAGTTAGTTAGTTGGTTTTTATGCATTTCAGATGTTCGGTATCACATGATCGTTTTGCACTTTTATATTTCAGTAGGACTCCTATATTGCAATGGGGAGCTCGATGAGAGGTGGAGCTTAGTCAAGAGCACCGTTGGAGGCGCACTAAGAGGGAGGATCCTATGAATCTTACTTGGAGCACGAGTATTCCCCATTTCACCACTTTAAAATATATATATGAATATATATATTTAGTTTTTATCTTCTTTTCATCGTTTTCTAGTTCGAATTATGATATGATATGAATGTGGTGTGCTTTATGTTATGGATGTTTATCTTTACAAAACAAACTTGTTTTTCTGAAAAATAATCACGTGGTGGCGGAATCAAATTTTAATTTCAGCCTATATTTCGGTCGGTAAGTTTCGGTCACTGTGGAATAAGTAATAACTACAAATTTATATAATGATGAAAACGTTAAACGTTAAGCAAATGATTTAATTCTTTGAGACAAGATATATAAACAATAACGAAGCACAAAATGTGTTACTTTACTCTAACCTTGACTGATGAAGGGCAAACGGTAATAAGAAAATTAGTAGCATTATGTTAAGACGCTGCTGTAAAATGTTAGCAGCTGGCAAAGTAAGATTTTTTTTTGTCATATATATATATATATATATAGAGAGAGAGAGAGAGAGATTTTGTATTGTTAGCGTGCCTCGAACCCATGACCTAGAAGGTGGAAGACCAAAACCTCATACCACTCCAACCAAGGGTTGTTGGCCATATTTATATATATTTATTATCTATTATATGTATATCACACAAGGCATTATATTTCCTAAAACTCTCAGCGAAATTACAAAAATATTTTCATTTCCAACCAAACTGAAACGAAATCTCTCTCGTTTTCTTTGGAAAAAAAACATGAAAGTATGATTTCTTTTCAGTTAGCTCGCAAGTGAAATTATTTCGTTAATTTTGGTACGAAGTTTTGGAAATTAATACCTTGGACTGAAGAGAGCACCAATTATAGCAATGGCATGAAGTTGCGAAATATTTCGGTCTTCCTAGTACAATACTTTTACCTTTTTCTTTTGGAAGACTGTACAGAGATACTGCATAAGTTCCCCGATAAAGACAATAAAACTACATTAATTAAAGTAGAATTCAAACTTTGAATTGGTCGATGTCCAGTTGATTTGCTACATAGTCCCTTTCAAGTAAATGTGTGATCCCGGTTTTCTTCAAGTTAGAATAGCATCAAGTATAGATCAATTGTCATCCAAATGGTCCATTAAATTGCAATTATGAGGCATAAAAATTGTGTGATATATGTATATCAATTGAACATTTCATTTTAGATGGAAAAGTAATCATCCCCCTCTAGACATTTTGGAAAATAAAGCAGAACGAAATTTGTATTAATACTTCAAGAGGAACATACCTGTAAAACTTTTATTGTGGACGCATATGTAGAGGGTCTACCAATTCCAAGTTCTTCCAGCTTTTTTACCTTCAGCCCATACAGGAGTTGTGAATGAAGAAGCGATGACCAAAGATAAAATAAGACAATGCAATTTGAAGTTTCACTTGAGTATAGGAGTAGACTACAGACTAAACATCAAAAAGTAAGTGTACCAAAGATCCTTCAGAGTAGCGTGACGGCGGTTGAGTATGGTGCTGCTTGAGACCCACTTTTCCAATATCTAACAAATCTCCTGCCTAGAAAAGAAGTTATTGTGATTAGAACTGATCAACATTCTAGAAAAAATTCCAAGCCCTGACACAATTTTCTATGGGAAGGTAAAACGTAGACTCGAGTTTGATTCAATGCTTTCAATAGTTTTAGGATGTTAAAACACAATGAAACGCATGACTAGACACATAACAATCAACAACTAAATAAAGAAAAGAAACAATACAGAACATCAACCCATCAGGGCGACAGTGAGGCGTTAAAACGCATGAGTAAAGACAAATCGCATCAAGGTGGATCTTGGTGCATCAGCCTCGATGGCCTTTTAAACATCGAAAATGATGCAGAATCCTCGAGAAATAACAGCATCAATATTCTTGTTCAAACACAAAACCACATGAACATTTGATATAAATGTGAGGAGGAGCTTCAATGGAGGTGTGCAGACTGTGAACTTGGATATATTAGTAAAATTTCAACTACAAGCAATACTTCAAACAGATTTTCTTCGCTAAACTACCTTTACTCGTAAACTTCAAATAACCTGAAACATTACGTTCTCTCTACATTAAAATGTCATAAGGACTCTTAAACCTAATAAAACTACTAAAATTTGCCGTCTAAAATATCTATCTAGCCTTAGGACGCTCTTCAGATATCAAAAACCCAAACATAGCAATCTATGGGACTTTTAGGTACCTCTTAAGAGAAACAACGAAAATCATAAAAAGTAGAAAGTAACCTTAAAAGGAACCACTTCAATTCGGAAGCTTGAATAAAAACAAGTGCAAGTAAACCAGATAACTTCCTAAGCTATAGCTGTTTGGCCTTTAAGAATAGTTACCCTATTACAAGTTAGAACTTTGCAGAATTAATATTTAAGCATTATTCATTGTAATGAATGTGGATAATGCAGGCTGTCCTATTGTCGGGCTGAATACAACAAAAATAATAGGTAATTTTTTTACTTGCACGTTCTTCTAATACAGCTCACAAATGGAGAAATAATACACTTGTGTGAACTTATTAGCCAAGTAGAAAAATCTCAACTGGGTCACAAACTACTCAAAATATAGAACAGTATTAGATTATCACTACCTTTAAAGTAGAAAGAAGGGTAAAAGCATGCTCATGATCCCCATCCTTCTCTTTATACCCAACGGCTGCGGCTTCTGCATCCTGAAATTTTCTAATGTAAAAAACTGAGTTTACATGTCAAAGAATAGGTATACTAACATTTCATCCAATATCATAACAAACATAAAACCTTCACTGGTAAAAAAAAAAAAGTAGTTTCTGCATTCTGCAGCTGGTTAGCTCTGAAACTCTTAAAGATGGGGGACATACAAATTTGCTACTTCCAATCAGGTAGGGTAATTTTTCAGAAAAAATAGAACATCTAGTAAATCCAGGAATAATGAAAATTTTCCTGAGAGTAGAACATCTTGTTGAACCTGGGAATAATGATAATCAGTTATATTTAGTTGAAAAGCTTAAGATTACCCACTTATGGGAAGAAGCTGTGGAGGTTAATCCCCTCACCCTATCATGTGGGCAATATGGAGTGGACGCAACAAAACCATCTTCAGATGTATGCAAGTTGATTGGGAAGAAACCATCACAAATACGCAGCAATTTTATACCATCAGAGCAGACAATTATCTTGGGCAAAAAATCTTCCCATCGTTGAATTCTCTATTTCTTGGGAGGCTATGATCCTTACATTGTAGTTTTTAATTTTCATTATCTGTCTGCAAACTTTTACGTTACGTTCCACCTTTTATAGGAGCCGTTGTACAGTTTCTTTTCCTCTTTAATTCAATCAAATTATTACAAAAAAAAATACATTTAAAACAAGAAAATTCAAGGGACAGTGAAAGATCAGAGTTTCTAGCAGAATGACATTTGCTAAATGGGATGCTTGCAGTTACTTTAGTGGATATAATTTGAGATTTTTCTGCCCATCTTGTCTGTACTTGCACACAATCATGCTACGACCAAAACACAACATTTAATGTCATGTCTATTGTGTACTGTAACAGAGGTTGGTCCAAAAGTAAGAAACTATAAATAAATAAAAGAGACCTTGAAACAAAGACGACAAAATATGTGTATGACTGACTGTACCCTATTTTGACATTTTTCTAATAGACGTGTTCAACAACTTGTACCAGTGGGGATAATGATACTCTTTTAGTATTCGTGTTACATAAATAAGAAAATTGGGATCCTAAAGATAAACTACGATAAAATACCTTGTAGACTGCTTGATAACCGAGAAACTCGACTCTTGAACATGAAGACCGAAAAACCAAGGATTCTCCTGCACCCCCAATGTCAACTTGTACCTAGTTCATAAACACATAGCAAGCATGTTCAAAAATTTTTACTTCCAAATAAGAAATGAATTACCAGAAGAAGGTAAGACAATTATAAACAATTGAAAGCTCTGATTGGGTAATATTTCAGGAGGAACATAGTACACTCACTACTAATAAGAAGAAGATAAAAGATAATGACCACAGAAAAAAACAATCAAGACAGCATTAGTTATTAACTACAATTCCACAGCAATCCATAAAAGTGTATATTAGAAGGATATGTGATTCTAATGGGGTGACACTAACCTTGAGCCTTGACCAATAACAACCTATCTATCTCAAATCTATACATCACTCAAGCTAGGTTTCTCCGGAATCATGCTTCTGATACCAATCAGCAACTTTAAAATTCTGAGGTGGTAGATGCAGGTACAAGAATAGGGACTGTTCATTTAATGAAGAATTACTTACAATTCAACAAAAAATGCTGAATAATAACTGACAAGCACTTCAACTCTATACACTATTCGCCGTAAATAAAACAGTGAAAAGCTTTTCGAGAATTATGTTCAACAATATCCATCTATAAATATAATTACCAAGAGAATTGATAGTTTATGCAGCCAAGACTAACATTGTTTCTTAAAAAAAAAGACTATGTTGCAACCTCTATTTCTCTAACTATACCCCCACAATCTGTAAATTTCAAAATCACACAATTTACATTTTCGTTACTTACATAACACATTTAAGGAATGCGAAGTCTTTCTCTCTACCCATGTTTCAACAAACATTAAGGTTTTAGGTCAAATCTTAACCATTCCCATGAACTCAAAAACTGAGACTGTTAGTATTTGTTAATATTAATAACTAATATGGACTAATATATGTATAAGTTGTATATTATTAGGTATTTCACTTAAGAGTTCTAAAAGTGATCTAACCAATTTAGAAATAATGGACCATAAAATATCATTTGTAAGTGTGGTGGCCTTATTATTAATGTACTATCGCTAGTGTAGGGCCCTTAAGAGTAATTACTAAAGAATAATGGCTCTCTAATAATTAGTTAGGTAACTAATAATAACTACTTGACTAATTCCCATTTATTTAAGGCAAATCCCTAAACCAGAGAACTAACGCGATTTTTCCAACACCCATTCTTTGAAGATCAAACTGCGTAGGTTCTCAAGGTTTAGAAGATATATGTCAGGAGAACATGAAGATCTACCAAACCTTCTAGCAATGGATATCTTTCATCTTTTAGTTTATCTCATTTATTTATCAAACAGAGCTTAGAAAATTTTCATTGCTTGTATATTATACGATTTTACGTTTATATAAGCTTTAAAATCCAACAAGTAGTATTAGCGTTTCTGTTTTTATGGTTTCTTGAGATGTTTAAAGTATTTAATTCATCATTTTTTAGGTATTGAAGATAGTATTTTCTTTTAGTAACCATTTTTTAATTGTTGAAGATAAATATTTCTTCGGGGAGAAAATATCAAAATAATGTTTGTTTAAAACACTCTTTCATAGTTGTTACTTCTGACTTTCCTTTAAGAAATTACTAGGTTTCCGCCCCGTCCTACTGACGCGACAGATCCCTCTTGGCTAACACCGAAGATGACATACCTAAGAAGAACCCTCTGGAGATGGAAAATACAGAGAGAAATTAATAATAAAGATCATGTCTATTTTGGAAAGAAAATAATAAATAAGATAAGGGAGAAGAAATAGGGAAGGATATTAACCAACTCACAAAATAAGTTGTAAATCGTGAAAGAAAATCGTGGGTAGGGAGAGAAATACGTGGGCAGTAGTTATTGTAGGGATATCCTAACCGATTTTAGTCGATTTACACTAATACCCTTCTATTTTGATTTAATTTACACGAATAGGATCTTATATCAGCCGTCGGATGTAATCTTTATCAAGCTCCAAACAAGAATGAACGGTCAGACTTATACCTCACATAACCGACTGAGCTGTTTTAATATATTAAAACAGCTCAGTCGGTTATGTGATGGATAAGTCTGGTCGTTTATTCTTGTTTGGAGCTTGACAAAGATCACATCCGACGGCTGATATAAAATCCTCTTCATGTAACTTAAATCAAAATAGAAGGGTATCAGTGTCAATCGACCAAAATCAGATAGTTAGGATATCCCTACAATAACTACTACCCACTTATTTCTCTCCCTATCCACGATTTTCTTTAAAACTTATTTTGTGAGTTTGTTAATATCCCTTCCCTATTTCTTCTCCCTTATTTATTATTTTCTTTACAAAATCGACATCATCTTTATTACTAATTGTTCTCTGGTTTTCCATCTCCAGAGGATTCTTCTTAGGAATTTTGATTTAAATGTCATCCCCGGCGTTAGCCAAGAAGGATCTGTCGCGTCCGTATGAAGCGGCGGAAACCTAGTATTAATAAAAACAAGATCTCCTAAATATTTTTCCTAGAAACTAAAAAAGAATTCTTAAATGATCTCTAAAGGGAAATCTCTTTTAAAATCAGAAGTATTAAAAACTATGTAAAAGAAATTTAGACAAACATCATTTTGATATTTTCTCTTAGAAGAAGAAGTCATTTTTAACACTAAAAAATGGTGAATAAAAAAAAATATCATCTTCAAAACCCAAAATATGATGAGTTAAATACTTTAAACATCTCAAGAATTCATACAAATAGAAACTCTGATACCACTCGTTGGATTTTCAATGCTTATGTTAACGTAAAATCATATAATACACAAACAATGAAAATATTTAGAAGATTTGTTTGATGAATGGATGAGATAAAATAAAAAAGGGAACTTACCTGAATCCGTTACTTGAAGATTTAGTAGATCTCGATATGCCTCTGCAATTTGGAGAAATCTTTTAAACATTGAGACCTAAGCAATGTCTGATTTCTCCAAAATTGGGTGTCAAAAAAATCACATTGGTTCTCGGTTTAGTGGTTTGCCCTAAAAAAATTGGAACCGTTCAAGTAGGTATTGATAGGGGTGGGAAAACGGTCCGGGAACCCGACACCCGGCCCAATCCGCCCGGACCGTTTACACCTGAAAACCGATTCCTATCCGAGCCGGGTATACCCGGCCCGATGGCTCGGGCTATATGGGCCGGGATTCGGACAGGAGCTCAGATCCGAGTCCCGGCCCGAAATACCCGTCTGAAACCCGTCCGCTACAACCCGTCCGCTACAGCCCGCCCGTTAGCAACCCGAAAGTTGCTACCCTAACACCCTTTTCATACCATATCACCAACACAAGTTTATATGATCCAAAGGTGTGGGACTAAAGAGCATGAGTTACTTAAAATTTTAACTTTTACCAAGCTTTGTTTTGGGAGGCAAAAGAAGAGGTAGATATAACTTCCCCTCTTGCTTCTTTTATCCTTATCCCAACAATGTGGGACTAATAGATGAAGCTTATTTAAAGTTTTTGACTTTAAAGAAACATGTCTTCCAAAGCAAATGAGGAGGTTATATATAACCTATCTCCTTGCTTCTTTTATTTCTAACTCAAAGGTGTGGGACTAAAAGTTGAAGTTTGCTTAAAATTTGTTTTGTGATGTTGGCCTTCTAGTATCCTTCCTTGATTAAATTTGATACATGGTCAATGGTAATTGACTATATCAAATGTCTATGAATCAAGATAGTAGAATCTATGGTAGAACTCTCACATCCCACCAATATTTGAATATAAAAAATACAGATAATAAGATGATGAAATATTTGATTTCTAAGGCAACTAATATCGTTGTCTTTCATAAAAAAAAAACTAATATCGTTCTCTCGATGACTACGTTAATGTCATTAAGAAGCATCAATGCTTCTATTTCATAGAGATGTGAATATATTATTAGAGAATCTATAATGCTAAAATTGCAGATTTTGGTATATCAAGATTAGTACCTTTAGTTCAAAGAACATTAGGTTACTTAGCTCGTTGAACATTAGGTTATTAGTGGAAAGTTATGTAGCTATGATTTTTTTTTTCATTGAAAAGTAAAGATATTAATGAGTTTTTGGATAAAAATGTAGTGAGAGAAGGAAGGATTAATGAGTTAAAAGGTGTGAGTGAATTGGCAAGAAAATATTTGCTCTAGAGAGGTGATGAAAGACCAACTATGAAGGAAGTGGCTTAAACGCGCTCGTCTATTCATTGTCCAAGGATGTTGATTAGACATCTATCATATATAACTTCATTGTTTGCGTCGTTGTGGAATATGTCTATAGTGGACGAATATTTGAGATATTATGACATGAAAAGCTTAAAGAAAGAGACCATTTGGTGCGTTATTGTGAAACAAGTTTGGTCGAAAAAATAAACATACTGAAAAGCTCATGAAAATGTCTTTGATATTTTTTCATTTTGTGTCTTCCTTTACACACCTTATTTCACAAGAATGATTCATTATTAACATTATCCTTAACTAAGGGAACATTGTCTCTCTGTCCCCCCAACAAGTTTGGTTTGAGGCAACCAATTAGATTTTTTGTTAAAGGATTTCCTTGTCACAACTTGCTAAAGGAAATGGAAAAATTAGAGAAGATGAGGATAATGGACGAAGGACAACTATCTATTGTGAGACTTAAGAAGAAAGATGTAGAATAAATAGATGAAAAGAAAAGATCAGATGAGAGGTGTGGGACTAAGTAGATGAATGGATGCAAAGAAAGTGACCTTCAAATCTTGTTTTGTGATGAATTATGTTTTAGTCCCACACCTATGAGACAAAAGAAAAACTACTTGGAGAAGGTTATTTATTTGCATCTTCCCAAATATTCTAAGTAACTCTCTCCTCACACCAAGGGGATTAGGTATGAGAGTATGGAGAAGAAGTTATACTTGAACTAAGACATTAAGTTATAATTGTACAACCTAGAGAAGAAGAAGAAGAAGAATGGCAACGGAGGCAACAGATGAAGGGGTTGATGTCTTGGTTGACTCAAAAGACTTGCAACAACAAAGCAAAGCCCTTGACAAACTCACTGATCATGTAGAAGATCGTCAGCTCGATTCATCCAGAGTCCAAGAGGCAATGACATCAATTGCTGCATCATCAGAAGCTGATCTTAATGCACTAAGAATGAGAGAGAAAGAGTTGGCTGCTGTAAAGATCAATGCGGGTGATGTGGACATTATCGCAAACGAGCTAGAGTTGGACAAGAAAGTTGCAGAAAGAACACTACGAGAACACAAAGGCGATGCTTTTGCTGCCATCCGCCACTTGCTTCACTAATGGTCTCGGGAGCATCCCATGGATAGCAATTTCTCAAGGTCATTACATCTTTTATATGCTACAACAAAACAGACTGGCAGGACTGGCAGTAAATGAGATTTTGATTCTCTTACTATACATACAATATATGTTTAATGTAATGAGAAGCCGTGCGAGTAAGATTTATGTCAGTATTTGATTAAATTGGGAACTTAGTTTTTCTTTTCAAAAAAAAAAAGACATTAAGTTATTAGTCCCACATTGTCTATAAAGACTTAAAAAGTGATTGGAGACTTATATTTTAAGGAAGGGAAGAATGAAAGGTAATCTAAAACATAAAACATATTAGTCCCACATTGTGTATTTATAATTACAAAGTGCTTGGACTCTTTTACTTAAGGAAAGGGAAGAATGTTTAGTTAACAGAAATTTCTAAAATTATTAGTCTCACATCTCTTACTTAGAATTAGAGAGGGGTTGATAATTTTAATATAAGGGTGGGGCTTTTGAAATATTATTTAAAACCCGAGCCCGTCCGACCCGAGCCCGTTCAAACCCGCTCGGGTAGCCGGGCTCGGACGGGCTACGGGCACTTCAATTTAATGATTTGCCCGGCCCGATCCGCCCGGCTCACTACCTCGGGCTCGGCTTATCCGAGCCCGATCCGCCCGAGCCCGGCACTTTGTAGTCCGAGCCCGTCCGCACCCGCCCGATTCCCACCCCTACCGTATTGACAAGTACCCCAATAATTATTTCATTCTTCTATCATGTTTGCACAAATATGAAGGTTTTGGATCAAATCTTAATCATTCCCATGAACTAAAAACTAAGACATCTTCTTTATAACATGCAACATTTTATCAAAGAGTCAAGCCAAAGAATGAAACGAATGTACCAGAATACAAAGCACATGCACTACCTAACCCTAAAGAGGTACAAAAGAATCGCAGATTAAGATCGCTAATTAGACATAACACTCTAAAAGTATAAAACTGAGAGATCATTAATTTTCAAATTCCACACATATATCATGCCTTAAACAAGGAGTGAAATTTCAGTAGGCACGAAACTATTTCGGTAATTCCGGACGAAATATTTCAAAATTTAATTCTCGATAAGTCATTATTAAAAGAAAGTAATTAAATTTCGGTAGGCATGGAATTGGAAATGGAAATATTTCAGTCAATAGGGCCAAAATATTTTAAATTTTCATTCCTTGGTCTTTAATCTTTGAGATGGTAATCTTTCCTGGATTGGATTGCCTTTTGTCCTATTTTTCATAGAGCGGTACCTTTTTCACTATTAGCAATCTTATTATTCCACTTTATACTTAATTCATTTAGATAACAAGAACTAAATTATATTAAAACTCACCTGATCAATTATCACGGGTTCCATTTGACATGCCATTGTTCGAGACCATATAAGAGAGTACAACTTCAAAGAGTCTTCATCCAATACACCAGCTAGCATTGCTGAAATGTAAACAAAGTCGAACACTTCAAATAACATTTATTTTCCAGTAAAAAGATAAAACTGTCTACCATTCCCTAAGGCTAACAACCACAAAAAGACACGGTATAATTCACAAAATCACTTATTACATGGAAGCCTTCTAATGCTGGTGGGTCTAATAGCTTCATGTGCTTCTTGAGCATTTTTAATCTTCTTAAAGTATTTACGGGTGTTCTCTGATGCAAAGTCCTTCCCGTACCTGCATTAGGAAGAAATCGGAATAAATTTATAAGAGGAAAAGTTTTGATGTACATGTTAGGGGAAGAAGTCCATTGTGGATGAAGTTGGCAATTTTATGTGGAGACAGTAAGACTCAACATTAGTTAGTTACAGTGTCTATACTCTCTCGTTCTGTGCATCTGTTATTGGCTTATTGCTATTATAACTGCTGTTACGGTAGTCCAATGCCCTAACCCTGTACCATCCTATGTAGAAAATTAATTGATTAGTCAATTTCTCCACTAATTGTGTTCCTCTAAATCACATTATTTAGCATCACTATAGAACAAAATCACCATTTTATAAATTTTCTTTTCTTTTTTTCTGGAGAAAAACACCAGCATCCCCCTTTGATGCATTCGACCAGAACTGTTCTTTGCTAGTAAGCTATATAAGCCTATCAAACGTCATAGAAGCTATGACGGTTATGTGCCAAAATGAGATTAAAAGAGTGGAAACTCAATATATCATCTATCAAATTATCTATACGTAGTGATCGAGCAAATTTACATTTTGGATACACCGTATTTAGCAGCACTTCTACTTTGGTACATGTGGATGTGCAAGTACTCGATAAGTAGAATTTGTAAAAATTAGTTTATCAACTAGATATAGTTGTAGATGTCACATTCACCTTTCTATGACCAAAGAGTGTATGTCCTTCACAGCTTCCTCAGAAACCTTAAGAACAGAAACATAGATGGAAGTTTCAAAGTTAACATATTATCATCTCTTAGAAGTAGAGCATTATTATACTGAAAAGAGAAGCATCATCAACCACGAGTAACGAGTTAATGTCAAATAATATTTTAGTTATGAAATCACATACCAAATAGCATCTGAAATGATAATACATAGAGAATTCACGATATGTTGAAAACCAATTAATGAACATACAAACTGAAGTTTATTTACATTATCATTTAACTAATGCAAGGCATAAAGACACCAGTTGTAAACATCCGAGATACAACAATTATAGAAATTGTCCAGCACCATGGGCACATGTAGATTATTACGGAATTTGGGTATAAGTGGAGGACAAGATTTTTAATTGCATAAGCTCGGCTACATTCTCGATTCTAGTGAACGGGACTCCTTCAACAATAATTCAAAGCTCGAGAGGATTTCGACAAGGCGATCCAATATAGGCCATATTGTTCCTCATGGTGGCAAAAGTCCTAAGTTACTGCATGAGGAAAGCAAAGGAGCTCTAATGGTTACGAGGATGTAAAGTAAAAGCAGGAGCTTTGGTCAATTATCTTCAATTTGCGGACAATGCCCTTTTCTTCTTTGGTGCAGAGGAATCTCATCTTCGAAAACTTGAGGATATTCTCATCTAGTTCGAAATCACCTCTGCACTCAAATTTAACTAGGACAAGAGCAGCATCATGCCGGTGGGAGAAGTAGAGAGTATTAATACCTTGACGTCAATCTTTGATTGCTTAGCTGCCACATTATCGACCATATATCTTGGGATTTGTTGGGGTTTGCTTACAAGTTAAAGGCTTTATGGGATCCGGTTCTAGATCGGATAAACAAGAGACTCTCAGCTTGAAAAGCAAATCATCTCTCTCGGGGACGGGGGGTTAACTAGTGCCGATCAAGGTCGGAGTACCTGCTCGGCCGATGTACTCTGTCCTTGTTCTTCATACCAGCGGCAGTCCGGAAACATATTGACACGAAGATGAAGAATTACCTACGGGACGAGTAAGTAGAGGAGAAAAGAACACGTTCGATAGCCTGGGAACAGATACGCAAGGAAATAAGGGAAGGAGGCCTAGGAATCAAAAATCTGAGAAACATGAACGAGGGGGTAAACTAGTGCTGATTAAGGCCATACTAGCTGCTCTTCCGATATACTATATGTCCTTGTTCTTCATACAAGCGGCAGTCTGGAGACATTGACACGAAGATGAAGAATTTCCTATGGGACGAATAGGAAGAGGAGAAAAAAGCACGTTCGATAGCC
>BEHA01002871.1:719005-742287 GCA_002897215.1 Eschscholzia californica subsp. californica | reverse complement strand
TCGAGTCTAGTGGTGGTGTTCGAGTCTGGTGGTGGTGGTAGTGTTCGAGTCTGGTGGTGGTGGTGATGGTGGTGGTGAGAGGAAGAAGAGAGATATAGTTATGTAATTTAGATTTTAACAGGGGTATAAATGTCTTTTGCATATTTTCAGACATTGGACACATTTTTCAAACTTGTTTTTAAGTCTGAAATGTTGGGGGATTTATTCAGCCAATTCAGACATGTATTAATTTCAGTTAAAATTTCAGATTAAGCTGAAATTCAAAACCAAACTTCTGAAATCTGAATTGGAACCCAATTCAGATTTCAGATCTGAAAATTTGAAAAAACAAACAACACCTAGCTTTAGAACTTCCAAAGCCCATTTGATACGTGAGAAACGGTGAGAAAGAAAATCAATTTTTTCTGATGGGAAAGAAAACTTTTAACTGTTTGATTGGGTTATAGGAAAACTAAGGGAGTGCCTTTAGAAAGTTACGCATTGTTAGGCTTTGCAAGGAGTGCTTTTATAATCGTGGCTCTTCTCTTCCCCAAATCGTATTTTTCCCCAAATCTTGTTACAGAGATAGAGAGAACAAATCATATCTCTTTCTTAAAGATAAACATGGTTACATGAAGATAAACATGGCTACATGAAAATTGCTTAGAGTTGCATAAAACTTCACAACAGGGATCTTGTAGCAACACCAGTGGTTTATGGATATCTTGTTAGTATACTAATCCATATGTTTCGGCAATTTGTGCAACAAATAAAGAAGTAGAGTTACTAATTTCCAAGTTGATAAAGCTGATCCATGAGTGGAGCAACCCTAGTTTAACGGACGGAGAGAGGTAGAGGCATAAGTTTTGTATTTAATTTCTGGATTAGTAATGAAGAAATTCAACAGACTGACATATCTAACTTTAAATTACTAGATGGAGCAACCCTAATTCACCAAAACAAATTAAAATCAAAGATACCCAACATAACAAATCAAAACCAGGAACATGAGAACATCTTCGTCCTATTTGTGTTCTCTCTCTCTCCGTCTAGAAATTTACAAATGTTACATGTGTTGATGTGGTTGAACTTGTTGTTTCATCTTGGGACAGATCCGGGAGGTAGACATAGGAGATTTTTTAGAGTAAGGTGAAAGAGAGAGATAAAATCTCAGTTTTGTTTTAGAACAAAAATGGAGTTTGGGTGTGAATAAGAGATACGAGAGGAGAAAGAGATGGGAGGAGAGAGAGCGCAACTTCAATTGAGGATGAGAAATCAGTTTTACCACCTACTTGGTATTAAAATAATTAGGGTTATTTTCTCACCTTTTTTTTTAATGGCAATCTACTTTGTCACTCGTTAGGTCTAATCAAACCTCGAAAAATCGATTTTTTATAAAAATCGAATTTTTTATGAAAAATTCATTTTCCTACTTGACTTTCTCGCGTATCAAACACACCCTGACGTGTTGACGCCACATCAGCGATCTGCCTGGGGTCTGTCCAGACCCTCGGTCTCCCTATCATTTTTGTTCACATACAAAAATGATAGGGTGACCGACACTTTGAACAGACGGTGGGCAGATAAGTGACGTGTCGTTGCTACATCAGCCATCTTGCTTTGCTGGCATAAAACTAGGTTTCCATCGGAATGTTCCCAGTTTAGTCTGTTTATTTTGATTTATTTTGTTTTGCCCCCTCTATACGAGTTGATCTGAACCGTCGATAAAAATTAATGGTCCAAAACTGAATCTCCCAAAGTCCTTATTGCAAACCTAGTTAAACGAAAGAACCTAGGTTTCTGTCTTTCTGATCTTCATTTCCAAAATCTAACGTTTTGCTCTGTCTTCTTCCTCTAAGCTCTGTGGACTTCTGAACTTCCAGACCTAGTTTTCTTCTTCTTCAATTACATATCTACAACATATTAAGTCGTAGAGAGAGATAGAGGTTGAGCAGAATCGAGCAATCAAAGGTTTCAAGCGCCGCGGACGCTCATGAATAGATCAAATGGTCAGAGTAACTTATTTGCTCATGAGAAAGATCTAAACATGAATAAACACCATGGAAACTTCTTTACTTGTTCAATCAGCTATTATTTTAAGATCAGACAACAACTAAACATAATAATCATAAACCCAAACTACAAATTGGAACCTCAATAAGAAGAGATTAATCAAAATAGAACAAACTTTTTCCATTAAGCAAATGATCAGTATTACCCCCTCCTAACAGATCTCTTAGAACTCTATTTAAATCCACCCCACAAATAAATAAATAAAATCCCATTTACCCATTGATACAAAGAACACAAAACTCAAATACCAAATTTTAAGTAGTAACTAACAGCTATAGTACCCTCAGAAACAGGTAAAACCAAAAAACAGCAGTTTGAATCTCTCTTGATCGTTTGTTTCTTATTATACCTAGCAAGTCTTCAAGCTTCCTGAGCAAGTTTCTCAAATGTATCGTTAATGAAATTATTCGGCTGCTCTCAAGATTTCTCGATTTTTGGTAGTTCGGTGAAGAGAAATAACCCCCTATCGAAGTCGAGAGGAAGAAGAGAGCTTCGCTGGTTCAGCTGGGTTTCAAAACAAAAAAATTTGGGACATTCACTTCTAGACAGATGAGTAGGCATCAGGGACCTAAGCGAAAGTGTGAAACAATGTAGGGCCTTTACGGGAAAATTGCATTGGACAAGGGGACGGATCCGGCCAGCTGGATAAAATTGCTGACGTGTTGACGCCACATCAGCGATCTGCCTGGGGTCTGTCCAGACCCTCGGTCTCCCTATCATTTTTGTTCACATACAAAAATGATAGGGTGACTGACACTTTGAACAGACGGTGGGCAGATAAGTGACGTGCCGTTGTTACATCAGCCATCTTGCTTTGCTGGCATAAAACTAGGTTTTCATCGGAATGTTCCCAGTTTAGTCTGCTTATTTTGATTCATTTTGTTTTGCCCCCTCTATACGAGTTGATCTGAACCTTCGATAAAAATTAATGGTCCAAAAGTGAATCTCCCAAAGTCCTTATTGCAAACCTAGTTAAACGAAAGAACCTAGGTTTCTGTCTTTCTGATCTTCGTTTTCCAAAATCTTACGTTTTGCTCTGTCTTCTTCCTCTAAGCTCTGTGGACTTCTGAACTTCCAGACCTAGTTTTCTTCTTCTTCCATTACATATCTACAACATATTCAGTCGTAGAGAGAGAAAGAGGTTGAGCAGAATCGAGCAGTCAAAGGTTTCAAGCGCCGCGGACGCTCATGAATAGATCAAATGGTCAGAGTAACTTATTTGCTCATGAGAAAGATCTAAACATGAATAAACATCATGGAAACTTCTTTACTTGTTCAATCAGCTATTATTGTAAGATCAGACAACAACTAAACATAATAATCATAAACCCAAACTACAAATTGGGACCTCAATAAGAAGAGATTAATCAAAATAGAACAAACTTTTTCCATTAAGCAAATGATCAGTATTACCCCCTCCTAACAGATCTCTTAGAACTCTATTTAAATCCACCCCACAAATAAATAAATAAAATCCCATTTACCCATTGATACAAAGAACACAAAACTCAAATACCAAATTTTAAGTAGTAACTAACAGCTATAGTACCCTTAGAAACAGGTAAAACCAAAAAACAGCAGTTTGAATCTCTCTTGATCGTTTGTTTCTTATTATACCTAGCAAGTCTTCAAGCTTCCTGAGCAAGTTTCTCAAATGTATCGTTGATGAAACTATTCGGCTGCTCTCAAGATTTCTCGAGTTTTGGTAGTTCGGTGAAGAGAAATAACCCCCTATCGAAGTCGAGAGGAAGAAGAGAGCTTCGCTGGTTCAGCTGGGTTTCAAAACAAGAAATTTTGGGACATTCACTTCTGGACAGATGAGTAGACATCAGGGACCTAAGCGAAAGTGTGAAACAATGTAGGGCCTTTACGGGAAAATTGCATTGGACAAGGGGACGGATCCGGCCAACTGGATAAAATTGCTGACGTGTTGACGCCACATCAGCGATCTGCCTGGGGTCTGTCCAGACCCTCGGTCTCCCTATCATTTTTGTTCACATACAAAAATGATAGGATGACTGACACTTTGAACAGACGGTGGGCAGATAAGTGACGTGCCGTTGCTACATCAGCCATCTTGCTTTGCTGGCATAAAACTAGGTTTCCATCGGAATGTTTCCAGTTTAGTCTGCTTATTTTGATTCATTTTGTTTTGCCCCCTCTATACGAGTTGATCTGAACCTTCGATAAAAATTAATGGTCCAAAAGTGAATCTCCCAAAGTCCTTATTGCAAACCTAGTTAAACGAAAGAACCTAGGTTTCTGTCTTTCTGATCTTCGTTTTCCAAAATCTTACGTTTTGCTCTGTCTTCTTCCTCTAAGCTCTGTGGAATTCTGAACTTCCAGACCTAGTTTTCTTCTTCTTCCATTACATATCTACAACATATTCAGTCGTAGAGAGAGAAAGAGGTTGAGCAGAATCGAGCAGTCAAAGGTTTCAAGCGCCGCTGACGCTCATGAAAGATCAAATGGTCAGAGTAACTTATTTGCTCATGAGAAAGATCTAAACATGAATAAACACCATGGAAACTTCTTTACTTGTTCAATCAGCTGTTATTTTAAGATCAGGCAACAACTAAACATAATAATCATAAACCCAAACTACAAATTGGAACCTCAATAAGAAGAGATTAATCAAAATAGAACAAACTTTTTCCATTAAGCAAATGATCAGTATTACCCCCTCCTAACAGATCTCTTAAAACTCTATTTAAATCCACCCCACAAATAAATAAATAAAATCCCATTTACCCATTGATACAAAGAACACAAAATTCAAATACCAAATTTTAAGTAGTAACTAACAGCTTTAGTACCCTCAGAAACAGGTAAAACCAAAAAACAGCAGTTTGAATCTCTCTTGATCGTTTGTTTCTTATTATACCTAGCAAGTCTTCAAGCTTCCTGAGCAAGTTTCTCAAATGTATCGTTAATGAAACTATTCGGCTGCTCTCAAGATTTCTCGATTTTTGGTAGTTCGGTGAAGAGAAGAAATAACCCCCTATCGAAGTCTAGAGGAAGAAGAGAGCTTCGCTGGTTCAGCTGGGTTTCAAAACAAGAAATTTTGGGACATTCACTTCTGGACAGATGAGTAGGCATCAGGGACCTAAGCGAAAGTGTGAAACAATGTAGGGCCTTTACGGAAAAATTGCATTGGACAAGGGGACGGATCCGGCCAGCTGGATAAAATTGCAGACGTGTTGACGCCACATCAGCGATCTGCCTGGGGTCTGTCCAGACCCTTGGTCTCCCTATCATTTTTGTTTCACATAATGGGACACTACTACTCTGAAGATAGAGATAATCATCTTCAAGGTTCGACCTCCGTTTCTATAAATTGTTTTTCCATATTAACTTTTTCGTGGTATTGGTGAATCTAACAAGGAAAAAAAGTCTAATAAGCTTATACATGTAAAGTCGAGGGAGATGATAGTGTTGTTGTTTGTTGGTGACCATGGCAACCATGGGTAATGATGAAGAAAATAAGATGAAAATGAATATTTAGAAGCCCACTTCCTTTGTCTTGTCACATGGATAACATTCCACATGGATTATATGTATGTATACACACAAAAAGCTCAAAGATCAATACGCCCTACATATGAAATGTGAATATAAAATAGAATTGATTTCAATGAGAAAATTAGTTTTAATAGACAAAAGTTCGTATATATATGGTGTGTACCATACTCCCATGTAACAAGAACAAGTAGTATTCAGGCATATACGACCATGAAAGCTTCTATGTTGTTTTATTTTGATTATATGTCTTGTAGAACTACCTATTTTTCTATTGTGTCGCGAGTTGTCCAACACTGATTGGGTAACAATCTTCAGAGAAACCAACCCCGAAGCTTCTATTAGCAACAATGGCGTTAACGGCTTGGGTTGGATGGAAAGCGTCCCAAAAAACGTATTTATCTCTGTTCAAACATGGCTTCTCCAAAGGAAGGCAAGTTAGTGCTCCACCATATCTTCCATTCCCACAGCAAGCGTGGTTCACTACTTCAAACCCTGAAACTCAAAAAACAAAAATTCGAAGAAAATAGTTAGTCTCCAATTTTTTGTCGTTATAACTATTTCGATAATTTTTCGCATCTTTTACGTTTTTCAACAATATCTGTTTTGAGAAAAAGACATTCATAACTAATGTTTTCCCGATATGATGGTAATTTTGTCTGATAAAATAGTTGTATAAGATGATAGTTAAAAATTTAGTACTAACCGTATTTGGAAGGATTTCGAACCATCTCAGCTACCACGCCATAAACGTTATGATATACAAAGAAAGAGCCTGGGAGTGAATCGGTGAGAGTCTTCGTGAGTTGAAGGAGACGAGTGTTGAATAGTCTAACCATATCGTTAACTGACTCGATGCAACCATGGTTCCCACTTACCATGGCTAGTTGACTTGGTATGCACCCTAGTGGCCCTACTGCTACCAACACCACCTTTCTTGCACCCAAATCATACAATCTCTGCACCCACATAGTTCAATCCTTTTAACATAAGTCAAACCATGTCAATCGAAAATGTCAAATCGGCTTATTAGTATCTAAATTTTTTATTTTTAACAAAATGATATAGTATTCTACCCACTCTCATATGGTCACGTTGCGTCGTTTGAAGACAGCATATCAGATACATATTATGCTGCATATTCGAGGGACGGTAGGCATGGGACACATGATATGCAGCAGACAGTAAATTGAAAGACTAAAAATTGCTTCAAGTTTCAATGAAGGAGATCCTGTCCTGTGTATAAGATAATGGTTGGTAGTAATTTCTTGCTTTTAGTGTAAGAAGCAATAAATATAACCCATGCATCCTCAACTATTATTAGTATATTTTTTCATATTTCATTATTTAAAAAGTTTTTTTTCGGAATATACAAAAGCAAAGCCACCTCTTTTAGTTGACTATGTAGTATCATTCCATTGTCATCAATATCGAAAATATTAGAATAAATTCTAACCAATCAACTTGAGAATCGGCTCGTTTATCTTTTGTTATTTAAAGTTAGACGTCTTAGAACGATAATTTTATACTTACAGAAAGTTGATTAGATAGACATCGAACGAGGAGATCCGCAAAGGCTTCGGGGGTGAAAGTTCGACTACTTGGGTAGAGATTAGGCATGAGATAATTGTTGATATAGTCATTGCTCCCGATAGTAATGTAGTATATTGATTTGGAGATATAGTTTGTGAGTTCTTCTTGGCTATTGAACATACTTGGTAATTGTAATCTTACTGTTTTCTCAAACAATAATATTTGTGCATTCATTGATGCCCTAGCTGCCTGCATTCAAAAACTAACAAGTGACTTTACGCTTGATTTTTTTCTCATATGTGAAGAAAAATCTGATTAATCGATTCATTAATGAAATCGTGGAGTATAATTTTTGAAGTCTTAATTTCCTATGCTCGCTAAGGGCCGAAAATCACGTAAGGCATCATTACTGGGAGAAAAAAATATGTAAGTCCTTCATATGAAAATTTGCTAGAATATATAAATGTAAAGATATAGGAAAAGTCATAGAAAAATTACATAATTTCCTCCGGTTTCATCGAGGATCCCAGCGGCGGCAGATGCATAGTTGACACCATTCAAAATTTGTGCTCCTTTTGTCGTTGGATTTAGATAAGGCGGTATCAACGGTAGCCCCAACATTTGTGCTAATTAGACGGAAAAAATTAGGCAATTGAGGAAAGCATTGTCGAGCTAAAAGGAGAAGGAAAAAGTAAAAAAGAGTCGTATGGTGTATGGATATACCACATATATCATGTTGTTTGATACGAAAAGAACACATTTCTGTTTCGAGTTGAGAGGAAAATATAAAAGCCTAAGGTAAAATAATAAAGAGCTTACCACCATAATCCACAACGGTATAACCGTTGCAAAACCGACCAGTTGGATAACCGAAATCAATCCCATAAGGGAAATAATTTGCTCTAGCAATGGCTGGTATGTAGTTATTGTTTCCATTATCAATCAAGGAATCTCCAAAGATGAACATAGCAGGTACTAACTTTCTTGCATGGGCACCTTTATGAGTTACACAAATAAACATTGTTACTAAAATCCTAAAATACCCAAGATCCATTTTTAAAACCCTAATTTTCTCCATATAAAAAACTTTCACAAGAAGGTCTTATTTTTGTTCTTGTTCTTAGTTCTACATGAGCGCAAGATTTATAAAGAAAACAAGTACTTGAAGGGAATTGAAACTCAAGTTGAATTTAATGAAAAAAAGGGGTAAGGTAGGTAGGTGGAATTACTACAAGTTATTGTGATTTTTTACTATGTTGCCAAAATGCTTTAGGTTGTGGTAGTTTATAGGGTTGTACTTATGAAAGTTCATGTTTCTTTTATTGGGATTGTTGCTTTTATTGTGAGAGTTGAGGTTATGTTTTGAAAATTTATTGAGCACACATATCTCAAGGAATTTAAGTACCCATCACATCTATAGGCTGCTACTCTAGAAGAATTACTCAAAAGCTAACTAGATTACCCCATAAGTGTTGCAACTTGTTAGACTAGTCTTGGCATAGATGGTTTTCTACATTGTCTTTTGGGCATAGGATCACATGTACCCTAACTTTTTATCATAATAAATATCTCTTCTTTCATAATTTGTAAATTTTTGGACGTGGATCAACAAACTTACAAGAAAAGCCGCCAGTGGCTAAGAGAGACAACTTTTGAACTCGACTCTATGGTAGTTTTTTGTCAATTAACCATGGTATGTCTGTTAGAGACTGAACGTGTGAGATCAATGTTGGATCTACTTAAAAGAGATGTATCAGATTAGAAAAAAAACTATATCTTTTTACTTGAGCATCAAATTAATCGATGAGTTGTTAAATGGTGTGATCACAAAAAATGTACTTCGCATGAAAGCTCACACCTTGAAGAACGGTTGGTGGTTTTTGCCCTTGTCCAATTGGGTTCTGCCACATAGAAGTTCACTTCATGTGCCCTAGTCAATTGTTTTACATGTGCAATAGTTTTTTATGGGATTGAACATGTGCAATTGGTAATAAACTAATTTGAGTAAAATTTATCACTTCGCCAAAAAAGATGAGATATTGCTACTAGTGCAAAGTTTGGAAGAAGTAAGAATTCTCAAATGATTTGATTAAATACCTTACCCACAATCATCTTGTTGTTTTTCATTAGTCTTTTCAAACAATAATACTTAAAAGTATTCGGTAAATTTGATCTTATATTGGTCTTGATTTTCCAATTCAACTATATGTATATTCGTCTTCGTTCTGCATTTTATTATCTCATGATCAATTCGAATGTTTAAAAATTGTGAATTAAACAATGTCTCACTCCCTTTATTCTTTTACTAATCAAACATACATAACATCAAATATGTCAACGAACTTTGTCTGAGTGGTAATTAACTAGATAAATTTTTTTCATATTAAGAATTTCTTCACACCGATTCAGCAAATAAATAGTCAAGAAAAGACACTACGATTATGGCAGAGTAATTCCACAACATGGACTATGAAAATGTGAGAACGAACTTGTCGGCCCCACAGAAAAGTTGACCAAGTTGGGTTTGAGTTAAAAAAAATATCCATATCCATTGACAGTGATCTTCAGACTTCCACTGAGAAGAGGAGAAGACTGTCGCATGATTTTGCAGATGCAGTAATTGTTAGGTTTATATACTTTAATTGCAATGTTTTAAATTCACATCCATCTTCAACATCTTTTGTAGTTGGAAGTTGAATCTAAAGTTTTCATTTTCTTTTTACTACTTGGAGTAATGCAAATTGATTTTTTGTTACCACTTAAGAGCTTCCAAAAATAAAAGCACGTACCAGCATTATCCACACAAATAATCGTGTAGGAAAATAAAAAGAGCCAAGTGTACCCGAGGAAGAGATGATTTATGATGTAGATGGCTAGATGAATCAAAAGCACCTAATCTAGGCGAGTTTTTTTTAGAAAAACAAAGTAGATTCGTTGATTAAAGAAAAACAGAGGTGGTAGCTAAGGAAGCTACCAGACTAGGGGTGGGAATCGGGCGGGTTCGGTCGGGCTCGGGCATAATAGAGCCGGACTCGGGCGGATCGGGCACTACATTGCCTAGTCCGCTACTAGTTGCCGGGCGGATCGGGCCGGACAAATTCAACAAATTCAGGACCCATAGCCCGTCCGAGCCCGCTAGCCCGAGCGGGCTTCGACGGTAACGGGTCAGACGGGTTCGGGTTATTCCGAGAAAAAAAAAAATAATGCCAAACACTTATTTATAATTTAAAAAAAAAACAATTTCATTTATAATTATGTTTTTAATTTTTTTTTGATGAAAATTATGTTTTTAGTACCCAATTACTTCTCTGATCTATGAAACCCTAAATTATCTTTTAGTTATTTTGGGAGAAGTTACTCCATTCAATTGCCAAAGGCTAATGTAAATACCTAGTAAATAAATATAACCTAACAACAAATCATAAAAACCTGGCAACAAAATCATAAACCTAGCAACAAAATCAACAAATCATAAAATCTAGCAACAAAATATAAAACATAGCAACAAATAAAACATAACAATAAGTAAGATTACAGTAAAGATAACCTAGCAAAAAAAAAAGATTACAATAGAGATTACAGTAAAACCTAACAAATCATAAAACCTAGATCAAAGATTACAGTAAAACCTAGATCAAAGAAGATAAAATGAAAAAGGCTTAACCGCGTCATGTGATCCGTAGATCATCGGCGTATACCGAGCTTCATCTCATGATTCTAAAATATTAACCCACATGTAAATTGAAGAAGATAGTGAGGAGAGGGTTTCGATTTAGGTTTTTCTTCGTCTCTTAATTGTTTGAGAAGGGAGAGAGGGCTTCGGTTGTAGTTTTCTTTTGATTTTTCAACAACATCCGTTTTTCAAATCCAATAGTTTTTCTATGAATCATAGTAATGGGGTTGGAAAGGCAACACAGTTAAAAAAAGGCTTAAACTAAGGTCGCAGATGCAGATGCAAGGGGGTGGTAAGAGTAATAGGGTTAGGACCTAGGCGCAGAAGGGAAAGTCTTGAGGATTAGGTTTCTGTTTAGGGTGAAGAATGGAGACGGAGAGAGAGAGAGGCGGAAAGAGGGAGAGGCAGACAGAGAAAGAGGTGGAGTCGTGGAAAGAGAGAGGTGGTAGCGATTTAGGTTTAGGGTTCTCTGGTTAGAGACGATTTTTTTAGCCTTGTAATGTTTCATGCAACGTTTGAGATATAATTTGAAGAGGCGCCCTATCTCAGTCGTTGGATTAATACTTGCACGCGGATCCTAAGCTGGGTAGCGAGTAGGGTAGCCGGGTGGATCGGGTAGTCAGGTATTGGTCTCTTTCGTGGGCACGGGAATCGGGCGAGTTGACGCGGACGCCTGTCGGACGGACTTAACGGGCCGGGACTCAGAATTGAGGGCATGTCTGAGTCCCGCCCTATAAGCCCGATTCCAAGGGGCGGGTAAGCCCAACTCGGGTATACTTCGGTCTGCGGGTCCAGACGGTCCGCGCAGATTTCCGAACCGTTTTCCCAACCCTATACCAGACCCTGTAACAAACAATAAATAAGAAGACAACATTATAAGAGGCTTATAGCCTGATTATGATATCTCAATATCTAACAAATTGACTAGCATGTGTGTTGCTTATCCATTCCTGATCTGGGATCCAAAAATAAATTGTGCTTGGGAAGTTTATAGGCGCCCCATTCTTGTTAAAAATGGCCCTAGATGTGAATTCGGTACTAGTGCACTTTACAATTCGGTATGAGTTCACCAAATTCACAAAGATAGTGATGCAGATAAGGCCGGGTCGGACGACTCTATTAATGGGCCTCACGATCGGATCTTCTAAGTAGGCCACTCGGTCGAGCCCATTAGGGTTATTAGTAAGAGTCCAAGTTTAGTCAGATCCCTATTGAGTCTAGGTTTAGGAAGTTCCTCTGATTAAGTATTTTGATATTTTGGGAATCTTAGTTTGAGTTTATCTAGAAGAGTCTTAATTCCTATAAAAGGAGGTCCAGTCTGTCTTTATTATTTAGATCTTGAAGAGACAAATCAATCGAAGTTTAAGTATTTACAGTTATTTTCACTTATTTTATTCGTTCTTCGTATTAGTTTATTTTATTCTTAATTTCCGCTGCGTCTACATCATATGGTATTCAAAGCCACCAAAGTTTTGGGCTAACGATTCTGGAAATTTTTTTCCCGACCAATACAATCAATATCAATCTTATTCTATTACTCAAGAGAATTATAATCCATCGGATTATACTCATCAAACAATAACGAATCAATGCTTATGCACATCATGTTTGTATGTGAATAGAGATTCGTATGTTTATCATTGGAATCCTGAAGAACCCGTACGAGAAAACCCACCACCACCTCGGTACTCTAATTATACACCACCACCGTATTCAACACCGTAATCACCACCATGTTCACCAACTTCACCACCACCACCACCACAACCGTCTTCATTTTCAGAAACACGTCAATCGAACTATTATACACCAGAACCGTCTCCTTGTCAATACCAACCGACACCGCCACCAATGTTTTATACACCATCACCTCTATCTTATTACTATTCTACGTCATATTCACCATCACCTCCATCTCTTTCTTGTCCTACACCATATTCACCATCACCTCCATGTTCTTATTATTCTACATCTAAGCAAGTTACTACAACTTTCGAAGCAGAATGGGAGAACATTGAAAGAGGCCTCTCCCCCGTGCAACAGTTGGACCAATCCATCAACAACAACACAGTTCAACAACTTCCAGAGCTCAACAACAAATTTAGCGGTATGCTCCCTAATCATGGTCCTACAATTTTCTTCCTCAACACCACTTCTACTCCACTTATCACCACATCGGAAACACTAATACCAACACCATCATCACCACTTTCAAACCAAGTTACCATCATCTCCCGTCCACAACCTAAACCCTGCTCTTCACCATTACCAATACCAACACAAACCACCATCACTACCCCTCCCTCTCGGTCCAATGTCCTAATTCAGGGCCAACAAAACCCTAACACCATAGAATCCTCTCTAAAACCCAGACCTTCAATCTTACTTGAAAACCCATACCCCTCCTAAACCACGTCGGAAACTGTTCTACCTCGATCAGGTAAGAAGAAGAAAAACAAAAGCAACGGGGGAACTGAACCAGGACAACCCCTTGAAAACATTGATTCTGTCCAGAAAGATTTTTACCACCATCTCAAGACAAGAAGAAGAACAAGAAGAACAAAAACAAATAAGAAGAAGATGTTGAACCCAAAGAACTCTTCCCTTCATCAGCTCACAAAGATTACTTGATCAAACACCAAAGTTTCATTCCGACTTTAGAAACTTCTGTCATGATACAAGATCTACAAAAACACATTGTTCCTGATGAGAAGATACAAACTTTTGAGCTTAATTATGATGGTTTTAATTTTTGTGTTGCTAGTAAGTTTCAATTATATCTTATAGATACAAGAAAGCCAATGACTCCAGTATTAGGATGTGTTCATGGTATTGATAAACTAAATTCTATTGAAGTATTCAGATTATGGGAGTTAAGGTCAAGACAGATGAATGTAGGTGGGCTACTGAATCCGGTTTTGCAATTTTGTTGGGATCTCTTATTTATTCATTTAACGATCAGAAATATAAATTTCCTAGGAGATTTAAGTACCTACGACTAACTTATCTACTTTCATATTTAAATGGAAATCTTGGCACACTCTTGAACTCAAACATGCATAATCTTAGTGGGGGTTCTTGTTACACAGTTTCGTCTAATCAAGATAGAGTCAAGTTTCTCTGCAACAAAGAAGACAACAAAGAAGAAATATCACGGTTTTTAGAGGACTACTTATCTTTTCACAACTTTCCGGAATCATATGACAAGACGATATGTCGTTAACAATAGCATCTCTTCAAGGAAATCCAAATGTATGTGGGTTCATATTTGGTATGCCAAATTATCATAAAAAACGTTATACGAAATTGGTTATCTTTCCCATTATCCTCACCTTATCTTCTATTCCTACACTATGTCTCTTAGTGTTGGTCCTATCGAGAATCAAAATATGGTCATTGTTCATATTACTTGACACTTTCTTGAAGATTATTAAATGGTTGAGACTACCGTGGGAAGATGGCAAAATGAACGTTGTTTATTCACATAACCTAATTTTGCGAGACTTATTGCAGTATGAGACTACGGTTGGTGATTTCTTGCAAATTGGTATCTTTCACATTCAATGTAAAATTCGTTCGAAGTGGGAATCACGGATCACCAAGGCGGAATTCATCGTATGCGGGTGCATCAAATCGTTTTCTTTATCGAAACGGTTCGGGGCGAACCTCGTAAGAGAAGGGGAGGCTGATGCAGATAAGGTCGGGTCGGACGACGTCGTTCGAAGTGGGAATTACAGATCGCCAAGGCGTTCATCGTATGCGGGTGCATCAAATCGTTTTCTTTATTGAAACGGTTCGGGACGAACCTCGTAAGAGAAGGGGAGGCTGATGCAGATAAGGTCGGGTCAGACGACTCCATTACTGGGCCTCACGGCCGGATCATCTAAGTAGTCCACTGATGCGAGTTTAACCTAACCTGAATAATAGGCTAAAACAAACCCCTATTTTGTAACAAAAAATACCGCAAGTGCACGGGTCTATGTAGTGTAGACCTAGCAAATACGGGTCGATCCCACGAAGACAAGTCGAAAATATATTTTTCTCCTAAACTAGTCAATAAGAAACTTTGAGATTTGTTTTTTATGATAAAATTAAATAACAAAGTGAAAGTAATAAATGATCGGAAGAAAATCAATACGAGAAAAAATCCTAGAGCTTGGAATCCACCATAAATATTCATATAAGTTATCTACAATTCATTATTCTATTTTTCTATAACTCAATGTTCAATATGGCACTTGCATTCAAACATCGGATAATTTGTAATTTGAAAAACACATAATTATATAAAGGATTAAATTCAATTTAGCAAAACAATGATAACTTAACTATTATCTATCAACTAATAAGCATAAACCATTAAAGAATCAAATCTAAATATGATATATCAAATCGGAAGAATAAATAGTGAAAAATATATCATGAGCAAACTAATAAGAATTTACTATTTCTCTATAATAAAGCATAATCGAGAGAATCATTAAAATTGAACATTATTTTACTCACATTCATGGCTTCATTTTTCACTCTAGGTGAAGAGTCTAGCAATCCATTACAATAATTAAATTAATTGAATTAATGAGAGAGAAAAAGATGTCACCACAAGGCCTTTCGATGTCAATCTCCTTGTTGTTCCTTTTTTGTTCACCAAAATAAGGCTACTATTTTTCTTCACTGTTAGTTTGTTTTTGGCTCTCTGAAATTCTCCTCCCCCCGTAACCCCAAACCGGCTTCCTATTAATACCCACCAGCCTTTCCTTCAATACCGGTCAGATCTTTTTACCCAACCGAATTCTCCCTCCTGTAATCTCCTCGAATCTCTCCACAAGAATAACCCTCAAAACCACATGTAATCCATCTCGAATTGCATTGTCCGACTTTGAGTTTATCAACTCATTTGAATGAGAAGATCTCGTGGGGCCCATTCTCAAAACCACTAAACACCCACTTTGAAGAGATTTGATACATTTACAACTTAAAATCTGGAAAATTCATCCAGATTGACATGGCATCTTGAAATTTTAAATGTATTTATGGGTAATTTTCTATTTTTACAAATCTACCATCTCTTCTCTTTGTTTATCTCTCTAAACCTTCACCATTATCATCTCTTGTTCTTCTTTCTTTTTTCTTTTCTCAGACTTAATAAGACCTATAATATATTTTAGGCTTTAGCTAACACATTTTCTTAATCTAGATAAAATAAAAGGTTCCTGAAAATGAAATCACGTTTTCTTCTCAACCCAAATATAAAGTAGAATCAGAAAATTATCTTCCTTATACCCTACATCTTCTAGCTCAAACAACTAATTCAAAAAATGCAAATCAATGTCAATAATCTTTACTGCTTCAAGTTTATCAAACAATGAAATTTAATCAATGTTAAGAAACTTCATTCATATCACTTATATAAAAGAAATCTCCATAGATGATTAGTGTTGGAGATTTAAGGTTAGAGAGAGAAACTCCTTAGAGTTAGAGGAAGTTATAGAGAGAAAGAAAGAGAGGGACGCATTAGATCGAAATTGGGGGTTTTCTTCTAATTCTCAGATCTGCAAGAGAAACTCAAGTATGTCCCATTAATTGATATTTTTTTCATAACAAGGTCTTTTTCTTGATTAACAAAAACAGTGAGGCCATGTTTGGCGCGCGGGAATGGAATGTGATTCCTGATAATCACATTCCCGTAACGTGATTCATGGGAATCAGATTACTGTAGTTTGATGTTTGGTTTAACCAAGAATGAGAATTTGATTCCTGACATATTCCTAATTAGGTGTTTGGTTCGTATAGGAATAGGAATGTAAATATTTGTAAAAGTTCACTTTTACCCCTACTTAAACTACATAAAATACACATCCATTTTTTTTAGCATAAAATATACACATCAACTTTGTTATATATTAAAATCAGTATTATTTTTTCAAATTCGTAGATATGAAATAATAACACGATACATCAAAGGGTTAGAATTTAAAGATAATAAATATCTTAATAAAAAATTATCTAAAATAAAATTTTGTTTGTAAACCTATATAGAAATTTATCTAAAATTAAATTTTGTTCATAAACATAATATTACTTATTAATACCAAATCCTACGAAAAAGTAAAATTGGTAATTCAATATATTGTTAAGGATATATTTGTCAATAAATATTAATATATGTGATTCCAGGTGAATAGGAATCACAAACCCACCTCCCCTGGGTTTACTATTAGGTTGTGTTTGATACCAGAGAAATAATTCCACATAAATAAAAGAGTTTCATGGAAAGTCTTCCACGAAATTTATCCTGTGGAAATAAGAGTTCTCTCGTTTAGTAGTCATTTATTATTCCGTAGAATTACGAACTCTATTATTTGGTTGACAACTTCTACGATGAATAGTTTTTATTTATTCTTTCAAAATAACACTTTTGCCTTCATGTTGCCAAAATTACATTTTCATCCTTATGTTGTCCAAATTACGTTTTTACCCTTATACTGTCAAAATTATAATTTTATCCCTATGTTACAAAATTATTTAACTTTGTGTCACTTTGCTAACTTAAGAGTAAGAATGTCAAGTTGTGGATAAAACAAGATAAAAATGTAAATTTGGCAACGTATGGATAAAAAAGAGATTTTACAAATATAAAAGGGTAAAATTATCATTTTAATATAAAAGTGTAGACATACCATTAGTAAGAATGTTATTCAGACGACATGAGGATAAAAATGTCATTTTTGTATTATATGAGGGCAAAAATGTCATTTTTGTATTATATGAGGGTAAAAATGTCATTTTGACAACATAAGGGTAAAAATATCATTTTAACAACATAAGGGTAAAAATGTCATTTTAACAACATAACGGTAAAATGTCAATTTGATATTATGAAAGCGTAAAAATGTAATTTTGGAGACAAAATGTCATTTTGACAACTTGTAAACTTGTCATTGGTAAGAAAAGGACAAAAGTGTCATTTGTCTAATGTATAAGTAAAAGTTTATTTTGCTAAATTTTATGGGCAAAATTGTCATTTTAAACATATATGAAGATAAATATTAAGTTTCATGTAAATAAATATATTAAAATATTTTTATTTTGATTTTTGACTTTCCACGAAAATAAATTTCTGGGGGGGAGCAAGGAATTAAAAATGAACTATTTCATGGAAATAGATTCTCTAGGGAATTAAAGCCGTTGAATTACACTTCATATCAAACGATGGAAATACTTATTTCCACGGAAATTCTTCTATTTCCATAGAAATAAGAGATATCAAACACACCCTTACCTCTTTTTGAGGGAATCACATTCTCGGACCCACACCATTCCCGCAAATCAAACAATGATCTGGAATGTGATTCCCAGAAATTACATTCCATTCCCACGCCATTCCTGCACGCCAAACATAGCCTGAAGGTTTTGATGATGAGTCTGTCGTTCACAACCCTATTTGTGTTTACTACAGTGCTGGTTTAGATAGGATCCATGAAGGACAATAGAGCTTCCCCAACGAAGGTTTAGAGAGAGAAAGATAAGAGAAAAGAAGGGTAGTTTGGGAAAAGCAAAAACCACTCTTAAATGCATTTGAAGTTCCAAGATTCCACCTATGTGTCATGTCAATCTCGATATATTTTCCAGATTTAAAGTTGTAAATGTAGCATTTCTCCACTTTGAATTCACTTTAGTAGTTCGTTTGTAGTGGCGGGTCCCACTTTGAAGTGCTAATTTGATAGTACAGGATCTTTTCGTGGAATGGTGCATACTTCTCCTTTAAGACCATGCGAAATGACCACTCCTGCAAAACAACACCCCCCTCCCCCCCGATCAAATGTCTTTGCTGCAAAACAACCTCAAAAATAACTTTAGTGCACTGAACTGACTATCTTTGGTACTAAAGTACACATCACTTTCCATTTTTATTGGCTTCTTGACATTTATGTGTTATTCCTGCAAAACTAATTAACTTCATTAGTTTCACCAAAATTAAAGACTAACGAATGTACATTGATGATAAATAAATGAGTTCTAGCGAACTCATCAGCCACTCGGCCGAGCCTATTAGGGTTATTAGTAAGAGTCCAAGTTTAGTCAGATCCCTGCTGAGTCTAGGTTTAGGAAGTTGCTATGTTTAAGTATTTTGATATTTTGAGAATCTTAGTTTGAGTCTATCTAGAAGAGTCTTAATTCCTTTAAAAGGATGTACAGTCTGTCTTTATTATTTAGACCTTGAAGAGACAAATCAATCGAAGTTTAAGTATTTACAGTTATTTTCAATCATTTTGATTGTTCTTCGTATTAGTTTATTTTATTCTTAATTTCCGCTGCGTCTACATCAGATAGCCTACTGGAGTGAATTTTAGTAGACTCGTACTGAATATTATCTTGTGAACTCGGTGAGCTTGTACCGAATATTCTCTTGTGAATTCGGTGGACTTGTAGTCTCGTCCCGAATTCACAAGGAGAGGCCATTTTAACAAGAATGGCCCCCTATAAAACTCCCCATTGTGCTTTGGACCTTGACTTACCATACTCTCTGTTGATTATTCACTATCATCCAATCATCTGTGATTTCTCTCTAGCCAGTTGTCTAGATGGTGGTTGGAGGAATACAAAATAACGAGAGACTTTCAATTAGTAATATTTTTAACTTTTTGCTCACTAAGAACTTGAAGAATGATGTGGACATTAATGGAGAGAGACAAATTAGAATAGATTGAATCTCACATTTCAGTTGTGAATCAGCAAAAGGTGAGAAGAAGTTTCACACAATTCAACTTACAAAGAGAGCACATGTAAGGAATAGTAGACCCTAGCTCTTCTTCATTATCATTCTATCCATGGTTGAGGCTACATCTAGCATAATAGCTTATCCACCGTTGAACGGTGTGTCGTTTTGAAAATTGTTCTAGGCTTAACATTTTGGAGGAGATAAAGGTGGTCCGTGCAAGTTTTATTAGTCCCTTTGGTAATTTTATACAGTGAGAAACTAACAGAGTTGTAGGCTGGTTAGTCAAACACGATTTATATTTGAATAGTAATTATATAGTTTTGATGGTATTCTTTCCTTCCTTATGATGACTTTAGAAAAGATAAAACATCCAACTCAAAACCAATTGGTAATGAGTGGAGAAGACCTAGACCTTATATTTTTGGTTGCTAGATACTCATTCTCCCATATAGGACTATTCTCACACGCCCCCTCACGTGTGAGGTTCTTTTAGCCTAACACATGTATTTTTTTTTTCTTTCGGGTGTCGTAGAGCATGTATAGTCTACTACGTGTGGGCCTAGCTCTAATACCATGTTAAGTTTATGGTCATCCAACTCAAAACTAATTGGCAATGAGTGGAGAGGACCTAGACCTTATATTCTTGGCTGCTAAATACCCATTCTCCCATGTGAGACTATTCTCACAGTAGTAATTTTGATATTTGCTAATTGCCCAAAAAACAATTGCACTTTTCGACCGTAATTTTAGCTGTGTAGTTTCAAGTTTTGCCCTAGCAAAGCTTTGAGCAGAAAAAATTTTTTTCAATAGAATGTGGGTAATATTTTTATGTTGACATGATCATCAGCTAGGTGGGCAGAACAACAGTTGTGACACCCACAGTGTTGTTTTTTTTTTTTTTTTTTTGTTGAACCTACCCACAGTGTTGTTAAATACACAAAACAAACATCCCTATATATTGATCATGTGAAAGTTGGGGTCCATGTTCTTTAAGCTCTTCATTCCATGCTTTTGCCTCTTTGGGAAACTCCATCTGCTGTACCAACACAACCTCCAAGACAATGTTTGAGGTTTCTTTCTTCATTTAGTACTAGAGATATTTTAAAGGTTGGCTGGTGAGTTGGGAGGGTGATTTGATAGTCTTTTGAACAAGATACATAGACTATTGGACAACCATGTTTACCGTCCATAACTTATCCTTCATTTGCTTATTCTTATTTCCATTTTCATATTCTTTTCATTTACTTTTTTCTTATTTTATTTTACACAACATCAGTGCTGCTAAGATTATGACCAGTTTCCCGCGTGATTTCATAATTTATCGGAAATATCTAAATGGTCTTTTTTTTGTTTTTATCGTTCATTAACTGTTAAAAATATTTTTTACGTTCTATAAGTAGCCTCCAATTTTGTAGTCAACTCTCTTTCTCTAAAAAGTTTCTTTATCTCTCTCTAAAAAATTTAATGACAAATTTTGATATGAGTAGAAGTCTTCAATGGTTTCTTCCTCTTCGTTGTCTTCTTCTCCTTCCCTTTCGTCATCAAATTACTGTGAATCTATTTCAAATCTTACAAATTTTGTTTCGGAAAAACTCAATGGAGCTATCTATATTATATGGAAAGATCACTTGACTATTCAAATTAGTGTAGAAATCCCTATGCTAGGTTGAATCTGTAAGCCTCCAAACGAAAGAATTTTAATTGATGATATAAAAATAACAAATCAAGATTATATTTCATGGAGGAAAACTGGTAGTTTCGTCAAATCTTGCTTGAAAAAAACATTTAGCCGACTAATATCTTCAGATGTACTCAGTTTATCCGCAAGAGAAATCTGGACATTTTGGAAAAAATCTATGTAGAAGAATAACGAGTCAAGATTGATAAGTGAATACTTAAGGAAAACAGAATCTCTTTATGATGCTTTAATAGTTGTTAACGATAGAATTTTAGATTTTTTTTTTGTCAATTTAACTTACTGTATTATCTTTTGCTCCCGGGCTGAGGATTTTTTCTTTCTTGGTGGCGCCACCTACTTTCACTTTTTGTGATTCAGTTATTGACGGTTTTTGGCAGTTCTGTGCGGTTCTCCGCCATGGAACACGCTGCTTCATCTCTTTAACCTCTTTATTTCCCTTAGTTTGCTATTTAGTAGCCTTAATCCTTGAGATCTAGTCTCCTTTTATCCTTTATCTTCTTCTCCCTTCGTTTCTTCCCTCATCTCACCATGTCTGATGATCACTCAGAGATCCGTCGTCAATTTGAGGCATTGACTGTGGACGAACCTCCCATTCCCACCATAGATACCACAGACTCTTCTTCTTCTGTTGAACCACCCAAAAATGGTTTGCTCAAGTTTTTTAGTGCTAGGAAATTGGAAATCGGTCAGGCGATGCTTCGCATTACCAAAGTCCTTCATGGACCAAACAAGTTTACTCTTACCGAAGTTTCTGACAACATATTCCTGATTCGTTTTGCTACTTCCGGTGAACTGAGTCTGGCTATTGATAGTTCCCCATGGGTCATTGCTGAAGACCTTGTTGTTATTCAATTATGTAACCCGGATCTTGCCCCTACTGATCATTCTTTTGGATTCGCGTGGTTCTGGATCCAACTCCATGGTCTTCCTATAGGCTATTTAAACTCTACCACTGTAAACAAATTAGCGGCTACATTAGGTAACATTGAACCGACTACAGACGAAGACGCACTTAAATGGAGCGTCTATGGTAGAATCCGAGTCGAACTTAGTCTGACCAATCGGTTACCTAACCGGGTTAACCTTAATATCTCTAATTACAAACTTATTTCTGTGGAAATTATAATAGAGAAATTACCCAGATTTTGTTCGTCGTGTGGATTAATAGGACATTCTGTCAAATTTTGTCCTGTTATTCTCCATATAGGAGACCTTCTTAAAATGAATATCACTCAGGAACAAAACCTTTTACTAACGAGGGCTATGTGTCCTCGTTATAGTGAAGCTTTTCGTGTCCCATTTAATTCCAGAGGTTTAGCCAGAGAACAAGAATCATTCACCGCCTATGATAATCCCTTAAACAGGGGAATTCTTGGATCTGGTCCGAATGAAGCCAAAACTAACTTAAGTGTTAACTCATTTTCTGACAATTTCGGTGATTTACTTGATATTATTAAACAGGCTAAAAGATCCAGAACAGAGGAAGGGTCGACATCCACAATCACTCACCCGATTAATCCTATTAATCCACAGTCGGAGGATAGCCGACGCCGCCCGGCAAAAAGGCCAGCAACTTATTTGTCTGGAGAGGACAACAACAAAAGGGTCACGGCAACCCCGATCCCGATGGAGCAATGATTTTTTTTGGCTGGAATTGTCGGGGTCTTCGGAACGACCCGATAAAAGAAACTCTCAAAGCGTTCCTAAACTCTACTCATCCCTCTTTTGTGTTCCTTTCCGAAACTCGTATTTCTTCCTCTGATAATGTTCCGTCTTTTTGTTTTCTAGATCTTAGTCAATCGTTTTTAGTTCCCGCTATTGGCCGTAGTGGTGGCCTGTTGATTTATTGGGCAGATAATATTAATGTTAATATTAATTTCTCATCTTATAATTTAATTCACTATACGATTACCACTGATTCAGACCCTGAACCCTGGGACCTCTTCTGCATTTATGGTCCTCCTAGGTTACAAGATAGAGCCTACTTCTGGTCTGATCTGACTACTCGTATCCAAAACATTACGAATCCTATTTGTTGTTTTGGAGACTTCAACACTATTAGTTCTCATACGGAAAAATGGGGG
>BEHA01002871.1:706740-718993 GCA_002897215.1 Eschscholzia californica subsp. californica | reverse complement strand
GGGGGTGATAGTAATGATCCCTTTATGGCTAGATTTAATAATTTCACGAACAATGCTGGTTTGATCGACTTAGGATTCCATGGGCCTGGATTTACTTGGACTAACAATAGAGCTCTCCATCATCTAACTAGGGAACGTCTTGATAGAGCCATTTGCAATGTCAATTGGCTCCTAAAATTCCCTAATGCAGGCCTTTTTCATTTACCTAGATATAATAGTGATCATGCCCCCATTCTTCTTAGATTACAGATCCAGACTAAAGTTCATGATACTATTGCCAAGTATGAAATTTACTGGTCTTCCCATCCTAATTTCAAAGACACTTTCAAACAAAAATGGGAGGGCACTACTGGCCCTTTTCACTCTAAAGCTACTCAAGTTAAGACCTCCCTATATGACTGGAGCAAACAAACTTTTGGAGTCATTCATAATAGACTGAAAATTCTTAAATATCGACTGACTCACATACAATCTTGCCTTCCTGACTCTAATACACTTGATATTGAATCTAATCTACAGGAACAGATTATGCATTTAGAAGAAATTCAACGGGTCAAAGCGGAACAACGCTCTAAACTGAAATGGGCCTTGAATGGGGATCGTAATACCAAGGCTTTTCACCTATCCATGACTCAAAGACGACTTAAGAATCGTATCGTCCAGTTATTCAACCAATCTGGGCAACAACTAACTACAGAAGAGGAGATTTCCCAAGAATTGGTAGCTCATTTTCAGAACTTATTTCAATTAGAATTGGTGGGTCCAATTCCTGAAGATATATTACGGACTCATCGGGCAATCTCTACTGAAAACCTGGAATCCATCTCAAGGCAACCAACTGAAGAGGAAATAAAAGAGGTTATTATGAATATGGGATCTTCTAAAAGCCCTGGACCCGATGGTATACCATGCCACTTCTACCAACACAATTGGGAAGTACTGGGAGCAGATCTGGTAAGATTCATCCAATCGGTTTTCGAGACAGGTACCTTTGATCCTTCCCTTAATCATACTACCCTGGCTTTTATTCCCAAAGTTCGATCGCCGAGTAAAGCCTCAGATTTCCGGCCGATTGCCTTGTGTAATACGGTTTATAAGTTCATCACGAAAATCATCGCTAACCGCATTCGACCCTATCTTGAAAATTGTATCAGCTGGACACAAAATGCTTTCGTACCAGATCGGCAAATTTTAGATAACATTATCATCACACAAGAACTTTTGCACTCTATGCATATTTCCAAAGCAAAAAAATAGGGTTTTGCGTTAAAGATGGACATGGCCAAAGCTTATGACCGAGTGAATTGGTCTAGTCTGGAAACCATCCTTTCGGCCACGGGCATACAAGGCCCTATTTTAGGCCTAATCATGCATTGTGTTAATTCTGTTAGTCTAAATATTCAAGTTAATGACAGCCTTTATGGTAATATTAAGCCATCTAGAGGATTAAGACAAGGGTGCCCCCTATCACCCTACCTCTTTATCCTCATGGCGCAATCTCTATCTCTACTGATTTCTTACTATGAGTCACAGGGTACTTATACAGGATACAAAATCAACAACAATTGTCCTCGCATCTCTCATCTCCTGTTTGCGGACGATCTCATTCTTTTTGGGAATGCAACGGGAGGAAACCTTCAAGGAATACAAGATATCATTAAGGACTACTCAATCTTCTCGGATCAGGCTATAAACCTAGATAAATCCTCCTTGTATTTTGGGACTGGTGTTCCTCTTGCTATGATTCAAATGTATACTCAGCAATTATCGGCTCCAGTCATGACTAATAGTGCGAAATATTTAGGAGCATTAATCCTTAAACCTGGCAACAGAATACAAAGTTATGATTGGCTCTTTGAAAAATTCAATAAAATGTTAGCAGGTTGGAAGAACAAACTGGTATCCCAAGCAGGTAGAACAACCCTTATCAAATCAATCTTAGGATCTTATTTCACCTATCCATTCAGCCTACAAAAAATCCCCAAAATAGTGATTCATAAACTTGAACAAATGGAAAGAGCCTTCTGGTGGGGGCACAATTTGGACGACAGAAAGATCCATTTTATAAATTGGGATCTCATTACGAGTTCCAATCAGGATGGTGGACTCGGTATAAGGTCTTTAGAGTTGGTCAATGATTCTCTTGTGGCTAAAATTATTTGGCGTTTACTTACAAATCCAGAAGCAATATGGGTTAGAATTCTGAAAGGGAAATACTTCCAACTAGATGACTTTTGGTCAAGTAATTCTTCAAGAGCAAAATCCCTATTATGGCATTCCATCTTAAAGATCAGGAATTCGATGCAAAGCAATATAATGTGGCTAGTGGGCGATGGGTCTTACATCAAAATTCTACAGGACCCTTGGGTCCCCAACATGACAAATCTTTCTAATCATCTACAACACCCCCTACCATCAAATATCTTCTGGGTTTCAGACCTCATCGACCACAACTCAACTCAATGGAGCAAGATATCATCCAATATTATTTTGATTCACAAACAGCAAACAATATTACTACCATTCAACTACGATCCACTAGTAGCAGAGATAAGCTCGTATGGAGTCCATCTCCATCAGGTAAGTTTACTTCTAAATCTTACTTCACCACTTTCAGACACAGACCCAATCTTAGTAATAACATCTCTGATTTCCCTTGGTCTAAGTTTTGGTCTAAAAAGGATATGAGTCCCAAAATCCAGATCTTCATCTGGAGACTCCTACATGATGGTATTGTTGTCTTAAATAATATAGGCCAAAGAATAAACACTATTAATCCAACTTGTATTTTATGCAATAACCACATAGAATCCATTAACCATCTCTTTGGTTCTTGCCCTAGATTTACTGGCCTTATTGATCTACTAGATCAGGAAGTAAAGAGTCAAATAACAGAAGACCCTATTGAGACTCTTAAAAACCTACTAAACCAAGGAATTATAAAACACAAAGTTTGGATTTACTACACTTATCTGCTTTGGTTTTGGTGGAAGACAAGAAATAATCTTCATTTCAATGGTATTGAACCAAACATGCAAAGGATTATACGCTCCACCTCATGTGAAATCAGGTATCATTCTCATCGATTTATTACAGAACCAGCAATCTCACCCTCTGAGCTACATCACGAATCTTGGACACCTCCACCAGCGGGACGAGTAAAGATAAACGTAGATGGGGGTTTTACTAACGAAAGGGGATCGGCAGCAACAGTAGCTCGATCTTCTAATGGTGATATTATCAACTCTTCAACGAGGGTTTTTCCTCCCGTCTCAGCTCTCCATAGTGAGATTCAAGCGGTGGTATTAGGTTTAGAGCTAGGGCAGCAAATTGGAGAAGTTGGCTTTATAATCGAAAGTGACTCTGCCTTAACCGTTGGATTCCTATCAACAGATCTTGACCATTGTCCATGGCGTCTGCTGAGAAATATTGAAGAAACACGTGCTCGGATAAGAGAAATGGAGGTTACTATTACCCACGTTTCAAGAGGCGCAGTTCAACTCGCGCATAATCTTGCTACTCAAAACTAATACTGACTTGGTCAGTCTGTCCTTTGTAGTTAATTTAACTTTTATTACCAGCTTTCTTACCTTGCTTGTAATAGACTGGTTTATATTTATCTTATGGACTGTTTCTCAAAAAAAAAAAAGGGTTATTTCCCTAATGGCCCCCTACTTTGTGACCAGCTTCCTGCCTGGCCCCCTACTTTAGCAATAATTCCCGTATGGCCCCCTTTTTCCGTTATCTTTAACATTCCGTTACTCTCTCTCCTCCATCTCATTTTCTCTCTCTACCACATCATCTTAGCACGACACATCACCATCTTCCCCGGCAAGGTCGTCGGCCGGCCAAATTTCCGGCCGGCGACCTTCAAAAATATTAAAAAAAAAAAAACATTTTTCTTTTATTTTCTCTCTCCTCTCTCTCTCTAATTTTTTTTATTTTTATTTTTAATATCATCTCTCTCTCTCCACACTCCAGCGAAGGGAAACCCTTCGCCGGAGTAGGTCTGTTCAAGAACAGACCGTGATCTGTTCAAGGAGCAGACCTTTAAATTTTTTTTTTATTTTCTTCTTCAAGAAAAAGATAGAATTTTAGATAAGGGCGCCGCTAAAGGCACCAGACATCTATTATAAGCAGACGACTCTATAAGCACCGGCCCAACAACTACTTTCTCTATAGGCATCCGCAATCTGTAAGCACCCCGGCATTAACATCCATTCCCTGTAACGCCTGTCCCCACCTCCCTTGCTCCTTCAATCCCAATGTCGAGCCTGAGTTGGGTTACCTTAATACAAAGCAAAGGATGAGATTCACCTTCATGGCTCTACAGAGTCTCAACTCCATTCAAAGAGAATAATGATTGAATTATTTGAGGAGTATATGTTAAGTTGAGGATATCAGCCATGAGCCATGGCTGTATGGTCTGCAGTGGCATGGATGAATTCATCACCTTCACCGTTGCAGTCGATGTACAAAGAGAAAGTATATATCGTCGTTGTCTTTGTATCTTTTGAGGCTAGACGACCCGCGGATGTGAAGATGTGATCAATTGTGTGTGTGAATGAAGCCTTGTGATTAATTATTCCTTCTTGTTCACATTGTTATTCTTCTTGTTTGGGTTTAGGGAAGAAAAGACACCTTTTCGTGTACTAAACTCGAAGAAGGAAGATAACCCACTGATTTAAATCGATGTCGTTGCCGGAAATTGTTGGTAGTAGTGCACTATTCACTAGGGTTTTGTTTTAGAAGAAAAAAAATTGTTTTGGAAGAAGAATATAAAAGAAAATGGAGATGAACTTCACACAAGTTAGTTGATCGGATGCTTATATTAGTTTCTACCAAAATTTGAAGGGTCTGATTTTAAAATCGTTCATGCGCAAAATAATAGCTAGATATGCGGCTGCCAGTTTTGCCGCTGTTGGTATTGCACATTTAGGACAGGCAACTTGGTTACCCTTCATGTAAACCTTTGAACCTTGTTACAGGAGCAAAGTACAAGACCCTTTCCCTTAATTTTACAAGTCATATGTTAACATATCAAAACTAAGTAAATCGTCGGGAAGTGCTAATAAAGATCTTGACTTAGTTTTTAACGTGATGACACACCTTCACTAAAAGACAGAAGAATTCAAAGTTTGACTACAAACTGAACCATTCTTTTAACAATGCGTCTAGACGACCCGCATCTTGGGACCGTCTGTTGGACCGTCTTGTCCACGTGGACAAGACGCCAACAGACTTTCCACGTTGTCATCATCAAAGTAATACGTGAGAGAGGAAGGGTCTGGAGAGAGGAAGGGTCTAGAGAGAGAGATATTTTTTTGATGGAAATAATCAATTTCTTATCCAACTCTCTTTCTTAATCTTCTTCTCACTCAAGGTCCGTTTTTTATGATGTGGATAAACAAATTGAGTTCTCAAAATTCATGACCTCTTCAACTTGGATGGATAAAAATTAGGGCAAGATAAATTTCATCTTCTTTAAGCTATCCAAAAATTAGGGTGTTGTCTTCTTGAAGAACATGACTCCACACTTAGGGTTTCCTTCTCAGTCCCTAAAATCAAACTATATGGAGTCATCACTTGATCAATCTTTGTTCAAAATCAGGGTTTTTTTTCTCAATATCATAGACTAATCATCTGCTATAAGTGGATTTATAAGATCCAACAGAAAAAAAGAGATCTTCCTTTTCCCCTTCCGGATTTGAAACAAGAGATTTATAGTAGAAAAAATAAAGACAAGTTATGTAAAAACAGATCTTTGAAATTCTTTTCTGATTTGGTAAGTAAATCAGTCTTCACTATCTTCATCTGTTTGGGATCTTAGTTTGAATGAAGGATGAAGATGGTGAATTGTTTCAGCCAAAACCCATAGTGTGCGGGACTAACTAGAGAGAGAAAGGAGGAGCTAACAGAGATAGAGATAGAGATAGAGCTAAGTTTCAGTTTCTCTCTCCAGACCCATTCAATCTCCGGTCCCTCATCGTTTTCAGAAAAATGCATTGAAAAGTCTAACTGCTTCTTGTCCACGTGGACAGGACGGTCCGTCAGACGGTCCATCAAGAAGGGTCGTTTAGACTTTTCGTTCTTTTAAATGAGTAAACCATTATGTCACAAACTAAGTCAAGATCTTTTGTACATGTATTTCCCTAAATCATTACTTTAGTTAGGTAGAAATGACACATGTACAAAAAGATAGAAGAACTCAAAGTTCGACTGCGAACTGGATCGCTCTTTTACCTGAGTAAATAATCATGACACAAAGTAAATCAAAATTTTTTGTACATGTATCATTACACTAAATCATCCGCTAATTAGTTAGAAATGATGTATGTAATAAAAGACAGAAGAATTCGAAGTTTGACCGCGAACTTGACCGTTCTTTTACATAAGTAAATCCTCATGTCATGACTCATAAATTAAATCAAGATCCTTTGTACACGTATCATTTCCCTAAATCATCACCTACTCTAGTTAATTAAGAAGATCAGTGTCAAACCTAAATCCTTTCTTTAGTTTACCCTTTACACCTAAGGTAAATGTCTAATGTGAAAGCAGTACAGAAAAAGCACTACCAATGTCCTTTAATATTTGTTAATTATGTGGGGACTAGGGTTTCAAACTCATGCTTTAAAATAAACATCAAAACCCTAGGTTACTTTATGCCACCAAACATAACCCTCGTAGTTTGCATGCTGCATGGGTAATACTACAGATACCTTAACCTAATATTTTGAAGCCAACCCAAAAACACTAAATTCAATTCTTGAATCTTTGAAATGTTTGTTCTTTTGAGTCTTTCTATGCCTTATTAACCCTAAAATAACTTGTTATGGAAAATGGTACAAGTACAGCATATATTGGAACCCTAGCTTTGACTTGGGTTTGGACTCCTAATTAACTAGCTTTTTATTCTATAAATTTCACTTCCTTGTTTCACTTCCCCATCTTAATTTCTTCTCTTCTCTTGTTAGTTGTCACTTAATTCTCATAAGAAAGATGATGAATACTCAAAAGCTTTTATGTCTTCTGCTATGGCTTCTCTTCACTGTTAATCTTGCATTAGGTATAAAACTCCATTGAATATACCAAATTAAACCAAACAACATTGTATATGTATCATGTTATATAGATATGCTCTTGCTTCTTTTTCTTTTCACTTTTCGTTCGTTTACGTATTCTCGTTGCAACTACACAAATGATTAAATGTTCCTCATCTTTCTTTGCTTCCTGTCAAACAGATGCATATGCCACCAGCTTGGGAAATGGAGGAAGAAAACTATTAGTTCATAATGGCCATGTGATTCAGGTAACTCCACTATATGGGAGTAAAGATAGGGAACAAGAATGACTAGGCAGACTCTGAACAAAAATCTTAGGTGGCTTGCTGTGATTCGTGTTTGCGATGATTTTGATAAATTAACCGGCGAATCACGACAAGCCATATAAGATTTTTGTCCCGAGTCTCTCAAGTTTTTCTGGTTCCCTATCATTACTCATATATGTATGGATGCTCTCTCTTCTCTCTCTCCATGCAAGACATGAAAGTTACATTTTCTCCTAATGATCATATCTAACAGTTAACCCTTATTATCTATGCCAATAGAATCATGGTGCCATGTTGAAGCCAAGAAGTAAATCAGTTGATGATATCTCAAACACCAACCAACTTAACTATGATCAAGAGACCAAGGTTAACTCAGATAATAGCAACTTCAAAGTTTCCCATAGAGATCCTACTTCTCAAAAATTTGACTCACAAAAGATATCCCCAACTACCAATAAGTTTATGACCTTGATGCATAAAGATTACAATGGATTCCGTCAGCCACACCGAAAGCCTCCTATAAACAACCATGAACCCTTGGATGCAGACTATACCCCGATTCGCAAGCCTCCAACAAGCGACAACAATTACGAATCCTTAAACGACTATACACCTCCTCGCAAGCCTCGTCGTAAACCACCCATTAACAATCATCAACCATTGGATGAAGACAATGGGAAACCCTAAAGGATATATATGTATGTATATATATATATCACAATTTTGCTCTACAAGGAACTACAACTAGAACTAGTCCTACTATGTTAATTTTGTTTTTTTGTTTTTTGTTTTTTGTTTTTCTTCCTCTTAATATAGAGAGGGTAATCTACCAAGTGTTTGTTCTTGTTTTTTTAACTATGTAACTAGCTTTGTCTAGCAAGTAAGGTCAAGGTATAAATCAAATATATGATTTCAATATATATATATATGTAAGTCCTTGTTTTCTTTGAATTATGTAACTAGCTTTATCTATGAAAGTGTTTATCACTATTCACTAGTACCAAATGCTTCTCTCGCTGTTACTACTATTTTTTTTTCCCTTTTGACCTTTTTCGACCAACACACACTACTGGAAGTATTTTGAATATGGATCGACCTGATTTGTGACCAGTGAAACAACTTATCTTTTTAGCTTATGTTTCCCCTGGTCTAATATGTTTGCCCTGTCTTATTAGGGTAGTTATCAATGTAAGGTTACCATGTATTTTCGAAAATGGAGAGAGAGAGGATGAGGCAGGATTAGGATCTCCGGTGAACTATATAAACTGAATCCCTACATCTTTGTAACTTGTTCTTTTATAGCGAAATCATTGCGTCATTGTTCGTCATGGAAGAGGTCAAATAAATCGAACCTCGTACATTTCTTGTTTTCTATGTGATTGTTAACTTTGTTCATTTATTGGTTGCTTGTTCATCGTCGTAACAAGCACAAACGAGAACAAGAGATAAACACAAAAGACTTGGATAACAAATTAGCAAAGCAGAGAACTAAAGAAAGGAAAAGAAACCTACTACCATTTTATTATTTAACATGATTCAGCTCATCCTAAGAACAAAAGTAGCTAAAACTAGAGACACCAACAAACACCAATATTATTTGACATGATTTAGAAGATCATATACAGCATCAACCTCACAAGGGTTCTACAATTCTATTTTGATATACAATTTTTATTTCATTTTCCCATACATATTCAACTAATTAATTCTCAAAACAAAGTAACTTGGCTGTATGATTTGCTCAAGAAAAAGCTCACCTAACCTGGCAGTAAGGATCTTCTTCCTTCATATATACATAGAGTGATGCTATCTTGCCCTCCACTTACACCACCAGTTACACCTCCTTCGACCATCTCACTGTCGTTCATTAATAATTTTTTGTTATAAAGATACACGTGTCTATCTCGAGAAATTTTTTGAGAATTTCAAAACTAACACATAGATACTGGACGGCAAGGTATCATTTTCCATATATTTATGATCTTTACCAGGCATCAAAAGCCCTTGTAACATACAAATAAGAACATTTAAGGGTCAAGAATTGACGGGTCGTGCTTGAAGAAAGAGTGGGGTTATCGAGGCTGAACTATCATGTGACTCGAGGACCCAAAACCTGCAATGAAGTTTTTGAACTTGAAAACTTGAGGTTTTACACAAAAGATAAAAAAGTTCTTGAGCAAATCAAGTATGTTACCACTTACCATTTAAGTCTTGGCTGGCGATAGACGGATTAGCACCTAAATTCATCAATGCATGATGGAGTTCATCGCCCCATGCATTTGGCATCTGTGATGATTCAATACCTCTTGTGAAATGGTGCAAAGTGAAGGGAAAAAGAATAAATAGTAATTTTCTTTAAATCATTTCCTCTGAATTTTATAGAAGCATAAAAATGATGTATATAACGGATTAACAAAATCTATTAGTTTGAGGGGATATTAACAATTACACAGTTACGCCCGGGAGTAAATGGAATAACTTCTTGACAATTACACCCAAAAGATAGCATTCTTACTGATAATAGTTAATAGTTAACAAACTCTGTTACTTTGAAAAGGCATCGTCAATTACATAGTTGTATCAAGGGTGTTACTAAGATAAAATCAGTTTAGGTAGTTAAGTCAAAGGGTAAACCGATCAAACAGATTTAGAAAACATTGAAAACATAATATATGTCTTTAGTTTTAGTTTTAGTTTTAGTTTCTCTGAGTTTTTTTGCTAGATTTCCTTTATGTTGGTCTAAATTTCCATCACATCGGTGAAAATTTCGAAATTTCCCCCATGTCGGTGGAAACTACGCACGAAATAGTTGTAAGTGCGATTTCGTGCACCTAATCTAAATTTCCGAAATATTTCGCAAATTTCCACCGAAATTCCCTTCCTTGGAAAAGATCTATGTCCAGGAGTCACTATGACTTTGCTGACATACAACTATCACATAAGATCCTAAGTGTCATGCTGAGAAACTTTTAGAGAGAAAGAATGTGAATGAGGCAAAAACTTGTACCTGATGAGTAAGTTCCTTGTATCCAACATTCAATGCTGTCAATTGAGAATTAGTGGATCTCCTGAGCAGTTCTGAGGGGTTACTAACATCGGTAATTCCTAACTGAACTAGTCCTTGTTGAGATGGATGTAGCTGAGGATGAGGGCCATAAGGCATATTCATATCTGATAAAAACCCCATTGTGGATGGACCACCTTTTGATTGAAGCATCTGTAACTAAGAAAGTAACAATAAGTAAAGAAAAGAAGCAAGAGGGAGAATTAATATATTTGTGCATGCCGGTGTGGATCTTACGGACCTCTTTCGCAAGGAGACCTTCAAAATTGAATTCAAACCGTGGATTGACAGCTGCAAACTTCATTGACAAAAACTGAAGCAAGAAAAGTTAACGCTTACATTAAGCTACCAACTATATAACGTGTGTCTCTCCACTGCGGAGACCAGGCTTCCAATTTTACTGGACCCAAAAAAACATCGACTTCGTAAAAGGTAAAGAATGAGTTTTTATCGCTTCAACCAAACTGATCTAGTTTTTGGACCAATTTTGAAAACTGACCCCTACCTTAAGCTCAAAATTTTACCCCTCTTGATCACATGTCGACCAGGGTTTAGATGGTATAAATGTCGAGTATCACGTGACATGGTGTCATGATGTGCAGGAGATGTGCTAGATAGTTTAAAGCAACCAATTTCAAGATATGTGATAGGCTTCCATCAGTATTCTGTTAGTCTTCACACATCAAAGTTTATGCATGGATGATGTATTCCTTTGTGCTATCATATAAACCAATTAATAGTTAAGCCATCTGAATATGGAAATATATAGTGTAAACATTTAGCACAGATAAAATGGCTACTAACATTCACGCCAAAATTGACCAAACTTGTGTCCACTAATTACATATCGGGTTAAAGATTTTCACTTTAAAAGAAAGAGAGCCAGACAATAACCTAGAGTAGACTCCTAGATGGTACGTGAGTATTTTGCAAAATTCAGAGTACCACGCAGAGCTATAGTTTTCAGAACAGGTTACATAAACACATGGAGAACTTGTCAAAAACATTGTTCTTAAAAAACAGTTTTAAAAGAAGCTACCGATTCCTAATTTCCGAACGCAAAAATATAAAATTACTTACTAGTTACGAACTTATGATAATATTAAAAAGACCTTCAGATATATCAAATTTGTAGTTACCTCAACTTGCCGTTGTAGTGACTGTACATAGTTAATAATCTCATCGAGCATGACAGCCTTGCCAGTAACCTATAATGACACGACAATAAATAAAACAAAGTCTGAATATTAATCTAGTTAGGATTTCTAAGACGTTAAAGAAAAACAATTACCTTGCTGCAACCAGGTACTAGTTCTTGAAGGAACTTCATCCTTTCACTTATCTTTTCCCTTCTTACCTGTTATAGATACCAATAAACGTGACACCTAAAAATCTTTATTTACAATAGAAGCTAAGATTTCTCGATAAAAAAACGTACCCTTTCTGCAAGACTATGGCTGTTTGTAGCCTGACCTCTTCTTGCTCTGACATGAATATAATCTTCCTTGGGAGCATCCAAAGCCTGACCTTTATCTTTAGTGTTTTTACCATTAGCCTTACCAGTAGATGAACTTGAACTTGGATCCAGTTTCTCTTTAGTTTCAGTTAAATCCTTAGCAGATTCGTCAGGAGGTGATGAGGTTACTTTCATGTGATCAAGCTCAGAATTCTGAAATATTTAAACACATTAAGATGGAAAGTAAGCATAATACTTGTTTGCTACTTACGCGACCCTTTTAGATGCATTTTCTACCTGAGCGCGTCTCTTCCTCTTTTTTGAGCCAAGAATCTCAACTGGAGACGGTCTCCCAGCATCTTCTGCCATGGGTGGCTCCTCTCGGCTACCACAGTCATCGAAC
>BEHA01002871.1:675040-697955 GCA_002897215.1 Eschscholzia californica subsp. californica | reverse complement strand
TGTCACATCAACATCCCCAAACTTAAACTTTGCTAGTCCTCGAGCAAACAAAATAAAATGAAAGCCTAACTCACTTTCGGAGGAATCCCGGTTGCATTTAGCATATGCAACAAGCCGTTAAACCCCTAGTGGACGAGTGTTGTCTCGTGAGGGTTTCCATAGATGACACCCACAAACATCGAGTTTCAAATACACAAGGGTCCAACAACCACATCATATATAAGCATGGTTCATATAGTAAAGGGTTTAAGCATGTCAAAACATAATGAATCAAGTAAACAAGTTCATGTGAAAGCTAAAGACCTCTTCACTAATGATCTTACCCTAAAGTGCAAGTGTTAAACCATAATAAGCAACATCTATGTTCCGAAGTCACAAAGCCTTGATCCCTAGTTTACCTCGACTTTGGCCTCACGGACATACACTCCAAATATGAAATCACTCAAGAATGGTTCGCTCGTATGTGTGAGTGTGATCACTAAACATGGACTCAACACATAAAAAGGGGTGGGGACAACATTTTGGAACGAATGATCTTCGAAAAGGAATTAGCCACTAAACGGAGTGGGGATGCTCACTCACCTTTCTCACCTATTCTACCCTCTAAGGATGCCTTCCAAAGGTTGACGGATACAAAAAATGGATGAGATGGTGGATTCCCGAGAATGTCGACCTCTTCATGATGAACCTCTCAAGCATCTTCACATTTGTTTCTTGCTTCGAATACTTATTCATGAAAACAAACACCAACACATATATACACTCACATCACAACACATAAGAGCTAACACATGCTCAAACATACTCATATACAACTTTATTTCATTCATTCCTTCTTTCTCTTTTCCTTCTTTTTTTTCACTTTTTTTTTTCTTTATTCTTTTTCTTCGTTCCTTTTTTTTCTTTTATTTTTCTCATAACATAAAATCACACAAAACAAAACAATTTCAACTCACACAATACTATATTCTTGCAATCAACTTTCTTTTCGTATTTGCTTTGGAAATTCTTCGTTATTTTCTTCTCATGTCTTCATTCTCGGGATATAAGATGATAGATGGTGATGAAGTATCCGCCTTCCTCTAGTTAGCATTCTCATTGGGTTTCATAGACTACAAGGGCAAGGTGAATTCGCTATCCTAATGTCACTCCTAATGGCTAAGGAAGTTGAGCACACGAGATCAAATGAGCTCTTTTATAAGTTACGAGGTTGAGTAGCTCTTCATTCTACTCGGAGTTAGCGCGGAAGAGTACACTCGAAGGACATTTTAGGCTTTGAGCTCTCACATGGGTTAAGTCTCCACTAATGACTACTCTAGGTCTCTTAGAGTTGTTTCTTCTTCACTAAGATGTTACTCCCATAGCATAACACAACCACTCAAGGACTCGACTTTCATGCAAAGACCATTAGCAATCACAAAACTCATCAACTCGACACATATGCATCAACATTCTTAAAACTATCACTATAATCACATGCAAATCTACTCAAAATGTTCAAAAATTTTCAAATTTTGGGTAATTTGAACCCTTTTGTCTTTGAAACCCATGGTCATGCATTGGCTATGGTCATATCCCGCATCCCCAAACTTAAAACTAACATTGTCCTCAATGTTCTAAGCATACACTCACCAAAAGATAAAGAGGCACATCAATTTAAAGAGAAGAGTGGAGAGATATTACCATAACTGAAGGAGATAAAAAAAAATGGATACTACCAAGGCTCATGTATAAAGAGGTTCCAAGTTGATGCCAAGCTCACGCCATCCCCAAACTTGGAACAAACCACGCCTTAGAAGTAAAACATATAAGAGATGCTCCTAAAATATCACCAAATATCATGAGAGTGAAGCACATAAAAACATGACCATATAAAGTCTACCACTAATGCGGGTATACACGATTGCATTGAGCTATGCAATTAGCCTTTGATTCTCTTGTTTTCACACAAGAGCACGAGTTATGTCTCGCGGAGGGTTTCCAGAGATGATACCCACAAACATCAAGACCCATCTTAATCGGCTAACGATCATATAGTAAAAGCCGAAAGATTTGGGGATCAACCAAAAAAAAACTATATACAAAAGCTAAAAGTCTCACAAAAATATCTATCCAAAGAAGTGCACGTGAGACAAAAACCGAAAAGAGGCCATCCCCAAACTTAGTGGATGCACGGTCCACTAAGTAAGCATGAATGCTAGGGGCGACGACTAAAAAGTCGTCAAAAGGATCGACATATAAGTGAAGGGTCAGGAAGTCGGTCGAAGGTAAAAAGTCAAACTCAAGCTTAGTGGATAAAACATCCACTAAGTCCCTAGACATGCTAGGAAAGACGTCCGAAGTGTCCCTGAAGGGGTCAACAATCGAGTCTGAGATCATGTGGAAGGTCGAACTAAACTCTAAGGGTAAGGCAATATGTTCGGGGACCAAGTCAAGGTCCATAATTTCCTTAGGTAAATAATCCAACAAACTATCCACTATCTCTTCAACTACCATGTTATCGACATCCATAAAGGCATCGGGAGCCTCAAAGTTGGTTGCAACACCTTCACTTCTACATAACTCATCCAAGTAATCACAAGTGCTAAAAATTGGAAAGTTCAATAACGTGTGATTCCCAAACTTGCTCATAGAGCTATCATCCTGAACATTACAATCTAATGTAGTCTGATCATGGTGAGATGACAATGGTCGAGGGAGTGAGCAACAAAGGTTATCGGTCAGTTCATGCTCTAAGGGTCTATCAAGAGCTTCTTCGACATTTAACTTAAGACTAGAGTTAGGTGTATTACCCTCACCATCATTCATAGTCTCTTCTTGAGTTTGGGGTGCGCAAACCCCTTCCTCGTCGACGATAGGCTCTGACTCAAGTCTATCAACAATTTTGAGAAGTCGTTCCGTGATCTCCATTATATCTCGATTAAATCTAGTTTGGTACTCTAAAACTAATTGGAGAGTCTCTTCAGACATCTCCTCGTAATAAGGCACATGAGTATAACTAGACGAACACTCTCGCGGAACACGGATCATGGGACAATAGTCGGTCAAATGGTCTAAGCTCGCACAAATAGCACAAACCGGGCTAATGGTCTCCATAGTCCTTTCTTCACTACCTTCATGTAGATACCTAGACTCGACTCTTTGAGTGGAATCATCGAGTCGGGAATTGTCATCACTAAATGAACCGTTCATATATGCTTGTCGATAGTCACGAAGACTTCGACGTGGTCGATCAATACTAATAGAACTACGGTCCTCATGAAGTGACAAATTCATACATGAAGGTGTGGTCATCCCAAATTCTTGTCGATAGTCTCGAAGACTCTTACGGGGTTGATTACCCTCATGCTCATAATCCCTAAAACCATGTTCATGGCGAGTCTGACAGATTCCATACATCCGTCGATATTCACCCATGGTTATCTTAGGTCGGTCAGGCTCAACTCGCCTACTCCTATCACTAGTCGGAACATTCCTATGTAAATTTGTGTAGTCCTGATGACTTGTAGATGATCGACTAGTGTTGGAAAGGGTTCGCATAAGGTCATTCTCATCAAATGACCAACTTGCCATGATCTCACAATGTTCAAGGATACTAACACACAATCGCAAAATGGGACAAACACTTATAGACTAACAATCACACACAAGTAAAAAGGAAGAGATAGAATTTGATACTATCGAGTGCTCCTCTCCTTTCGTTCGCCTTTTCCTTAGCTCCTCGATTCCTTCCTTTTCCCTCGCCTTTATGTCGCTTTTGGCTCTTTTCTCGACGGTACCTAAAAAGAAGATAAAAAACTACAAAAATAAATAAAGAGAAAACGTCTAAGAAAGCAACTAACACAAGACTAATGAACAAAACAACAAACGCTATCCTAACTACTAAACCTATCCCCGGCAGCGGCGCCAAAAACTTGATGCACCCGAAAAGGTTGCACACCCAAGCGGAGGTATCAAGTAGTAATCCGGCAAAGCCGGGATCGATCCAAGGATAGGAAGGTAGCTTGGATATCGAAGGGTCTTATCCCTCGGTCTAGATATTAAAAGCTAACTTAGACTAAAAAGGAAAGGAAACAAAGATGAATAAGGGGTTTTAGGTTGAAAGAGTAACAAAAAGAATAAAGCGAGTAAAACTAACTAAACAATAAATGTAAATGGGCAAGAGAGATTCGAGAGAAGAGTCGGAGGAACAAGAGTCGGGAGACGGTAAGACTCAATTCGGGCAACAAATAAGCGAGAGAGGTGTCGAAGTCCGGGAATCCATAATGATAATCCTACGACTACGTATGATCCAATCTAATGTGTCGAAGTATAATCGATGTTCGACTCCTAAAGTAGATGTTTCTAAGTACTACGTATATCCGGAGATCATACCTAGTCAAACAAACGCCTAATTCGGTTAATCCCGAGTCATCGAAAGTGTCGTCTAGTCGCCTAACTATGTGAAGTGCATGACAAGACACATGAAAATATGACTTAGACTACGATCGATATCGAATACTTCGTTTCGTCTATTAACTATGCGAAGTGCTTGACAAGACACATGAAAATACGATCAAAACGATAATCGAATCAAATGAACATCAATTCATAATCAAAACATCAAATCATATCAAACATAATCACAAATTCATCACATTTTATCTCATATAATCGACACACTTGATTTAGCTAACATGGTGAATAAGTAATAAATGAAAAGAAGATGATGAGAAATCCCCCTTTTTCGATGTGGCTCGAGGCTAGGTTCGTCGAGAAAAATGAGTCTCTAAGTATAGTCGATCTCCCCGTAGCAATTTCCCAGATTTCCCTTTAATAGTGAACTTTGGGTGTCCCCGAGTAAAAATCAGATTTCCCCATAGCACCCATCATCATCTTCTACATCTCAAGAACATCCACCATTAAAGCTTCACCAAGCTCTCTCTCTCTAGAGATTTTTCACCCAAAATCAAATCAAACTACATGGGAAGATAGATCAAGACATGGAGAGTAAAAGCCCTATGGTTTCGAATCAAAAAAAGTTGCCGGAAACCCTCGAAAAATCCGGTCAAAGAAACCCTAGTTCCGGCCAACCCTAGATCCGGCCATGTGCACACTGTCGACCCCTTCCATGCGATGTCCGAGCAACCCGAGCACGTTCCCCATGCCAACCGAGCTATGCCTTGAAGGCCCGAGTGTGCAGCAGGTCGCGTCCTTGGAGCAGCTCGGGCTGCTGTTCCCGAGCAGCAGCAGGTCGCGTCCGAGTAGCTCTTGTGGTGCCGTTCCCGTGCTCCCATGTCCGAGCTCTTGTGGTGCCGGCCAACTTGGCCGGCACCCTCCTTCTCTCTCTTTCCTCTAACTCAAACCCCCTTGCTTTTGGTGGTGAAGAAGATGATAAACCCTAGAAAACCCAAGCTTTCTCTCTCCTCCTCCCTAGTTTGTGTATTGTTAGAATGAAGAAAATGAATAGTAGCCTACACAACTAAAACCCTAGCTCAAGACTTAGTCAACCTTGACTTTGACTCAAACTTGAGTACATTGGGTGCCTCCAAAATCTCTTCCTTCTTTCATCTTCTTTGGGCTTGGGTTTTAGACTTGGGTTTTAATCTTCACTTGGAAATCAAGGGGGGTGCCTTCATAGAATCTTTGTTTTAAGACCGAACCTCGACTTCTTTCTTTCACAACTTTCCCGTCCGAACTCGGAATTCACTTCCGTTTTCACCGTTGGGCTCGTCTTTGACTCCTCTTCTCATATGATTTGCTTGAAGTCTTTTTCTCTCATTTTGGGCACATGAAATTATAGTGATAATTCGCCCCCTTTATTCCGAATTCCATGTTTAGCTCCAAATATGGTACCTAAACAAGAAAAACACATAAAATATTATTGATAACACTCGAAAATGACTAATTAGTCTAAGTTAGGCTCTCCAAATGTGACATTTTCGTGTCACATCAGTTTCTGCTAAGCGTTATAGTCATGTAGATGATATTGTGCTCATTAATGCTTATTTACATATCGCTACCGATGCGATTATTGAAAATGATAAAAAAAAAAAAAGCGGGTACTTTTTGGTACAATAATGCCGAACACTTCAACGAACGTACAAAACAAAATCGAGTTCCGAAGGGTCTTAAATGTCGTTGGAGTGAGATTAACAAACAATGCTCGAAGTTTTGTGGTCATTTGACATTGTTGCAAAGGAACCCAAAAAGCAGAGAAAATGATAACGATCAGGTAAATTACTCTTGATATTACATTTTTTATGCTAGTGTCTTTACTTTTTATTTTTGACAACATTACGAACTTAAAATTTTTTATTTTGCAGTTGATGTCTGCATATGAAATGTTTAAACAAAACAACAACGACAAAGTTTTTAAGTTCGAACATTGTTATAAATTTTTGAAAGACCATCCCAACCCAACAACCCAACAAACAACTTGTTTTTTTTTTAAACCAACAAACAACTTGTTATTCATATGAAATTGATGCAAGACTGGATGAATAAGATTTAGACTAGTTTTAATTTTTTTTATTTTATTTTAGTTGTTTTAATTATGTATGAATTTTAATATATTTTAATGAATTTTAACTACAATAATTCAAAAATTGAATTTGAGAGTTTATTTGGGAGTCTGACGTTGGAGTTAAAAAAAAGTCAGGGTCTTCTAAAATTCAGGAGCTCTCCTTACAAGCTAGTCGGAGCTAGGTCTGGAACCTCATTCGCATCGACAATTTTAAATGACTGGAGCCAGGATTTGAAAACACCTCATGGAGACGAGTAGACGAGTGGTTATTACTCTACATAATTTTTTATCTCTCTTGTTAAAAGATTACTCTTTTTTTTTGTTAAGGAGTTAAAAGATTACTCTGCGTAGGTAAAAGTGACTGGGAATTCATCTGCCAGATCTGGATAACACTGCTCTCCTATCTAAAATGGCCTGGAGGCTCAAAACTGAACCAGGAAAGCCGTGGGCAAAACTTCTCAAGGCTAAATATTTTCCGCTGACTGATAAACCGGGCCCAGCGAAGCAACATCATTCTTGGAATTGGAAGACCATTAGGAAGCATTACTCCATTATTGATGACATGGCTACTTGGGAAGTGCAATCGGGCAGAGACATTAACATTTGGGAAGATCACTGGATCCCAGGAATTACAGAAGTTATCCAGAACAACAATCAATCTAGTCTGACGAAGGTTTCCCAGCTCATCACGAATAACAGTTGGAATGAAGAAGCTCTCAATGCTAACTTCGATAATATAACCCAGAATCTCATCAAGGCTATCCCTGTGAACAGTGAAGGAAATGATCAGATCAAATGGAAGCTTACGGAATCGGGCAAATTCACAGTGAAATCCATGTACCAACACCTTAGCATCAACAACAGTACTCAAGAAACTATATCTCATAATTGGAAGTTCATCTGGGCTCTCCCCATTGTTCCTCGCATTAAAATGTTCATATGGAAAATATGCACTAAATCTCTCCCGGTTAGAGATCGTATTGGCAAATACATCGATAACAACATTACTTGTCCTAACTGCACTAACGTTGAAATTATAGAGCATGCCTTTCTCCACTATGCTCTTGCTAAGAACATCTGGTTTCACTTTAATATTATTTCGGAGAATATTACATCGATCAGGGATTGGATCTTCTCCTGGGAGAACGATTCAAACCTTGGTTTCACGAGTGAAGATATACACTTTGCGAACATTCTATGGATTATATGGAAAATTAGATGTGACCACTGTTTTCAACATGAGATAAACGACTTGAATAAAATTATTAAAATGATCAAATCATATCCGAGAAACAATAAAAATACAGAGAAAAAGAAACAAAAAACTGTAGATAAATGGCAACCACCGCCCCCACAATTCATAAAAATTAATGTTGATGCATCTTTTGTGAACATAATATCTAAGGTGGGAATCATCTTGATTGCACACAACACTGAATCTAAATTCGTCGAAGCACAAGTGAAAACTACCAGGGCTAGAAACAGTGAAGAAAGTGAAGCGAAGGCTATTTTACAGGGTCTTGAATGGGCAAAGGATCAAAACCTAAAGTCAATCATCATTGAAAGCGACAATATCAACATCATCAATCACTTAAACAACCAGAAGCACTCAATTCACTGGCAATCGATGTCACATATCCAGAAAATACGGGGAATCAGACGATTTTTCGAGAAAGTGCATTTCAAATATATTAATAGAGATTGCAACGCGCTCGCAGACAAGATAGCTAAATGGGCGAGAAAGAAGAATAGACATAAGAAGTGGACTAATATTCCGTGTATTTTAATCGACAAATAGTGTAATAACTGTATTATTCATTAATAATACTAGTATCTATTTCAACAAAAAAAAAAAGGGTAGAAGTAGGGGTGGGAATTTTGCCCATGAGCCCGAACCCGCCAACGGGCACCCGAGCCCAACGGGGACCATGGACGCCCGCGCCCGTCTCGAGCGCAACCCGCCCAGCCCGCCAAGTTTTGGTGGGCGGGCATGGGTTAAAATCTCTACCCGCACACCCGCCCATGCCCGCACCCACTTAACCTCACCCAATAATAATCAACCAAATTACATCAACTTTATGGGTTGATGAAGCCCAACCATCCATGTTGCTAGGCTTAGTTGAGATGGTAAACAATATGTTTAAGAGCAATTACACGAACCCCAATGCATTGGTTTGCAACGACCCTCCTAGTTGAATACTGAAATAGTCTTTGGCTTTGAGGGAACAAAGAGTGGGATAAGTTTATATTATATCTCATGAGAATTCTTCATTAGTTTTCAATGTGAGATTAAATTCCTAAAAGGAACAACACAAATAACGTCTAGTTTTAATCTCACATTGTCTCTTTAGAATCAGGAAAGGTGTTTGGAGATTTTATAAAAGAAGAGAAAAATGTAATTTTTTTTCAAGTCATGAGATTACCCTCTACCCGCCTGCCCATACCCGAATTACCCGAGCTTCTTAATGGGCTTGGGCGGGTAATGGACAAGGCGAATTTGAAAATTACCCGCCCGATTAACCCGCTTACCCTAATAGCCATTGAAGTTTTGTGCCCGACCCGCCCGGGCCGATGCTTCAAGTACCCATAGGCGCCCATACCCGCCCAATTCCCACCCCTAGGTAGAAGTGATAAAAACAAACTTTGACTGAAGCCAGCAAAAAATCGATGGAACGAATACAATAACTAAGGACGGTTGTCCTTTTGACCACTAAAAACTGAATTTGACCTTAATGTTTGACCATAACGGGGTCCGTTAAATCTATCTCCTCGAGATATGTGCAAAACCTGGGATAAAAAGGTAACTCATTTTCTTTCATTATTATAATCAAATTTCACATCAGAGAATCTCATCTTCATTGAAATTCTCCCCCAAAATTTCATTGATTTTCCCCTACTAGTTTCTCCTCTGGTTCGTCTCTGTTCAAGAGCTGAGGAATATTCACAGGTATGAGTATGGACTCTTCAAATTTCTCCTCCATTTTCTTTGAATTATCTTCTAATCATCAGAAACAGCTTATCATTGTTAACACTAAAGTCTTGAATTGTGAATCTGAAATTTTGTTGAATTTTAGGGTTTCAAATCGGTATTGGTTTGTTAAGAAGCTACCTGGTAATTCTACTGCAGTTCATACCTTAGGGATTCAGTAATGAAGATATGTTCTTTTTAGGTCTTGTGAATTATTATTTTTTTTTTTTTTTATGGAGTCCGTTTTTAGGTGAGGTTAGATTTTGGAAGTTTTCTTTGAATTGGTGCTGATTTGAAGACTTTTAGTAGTTCTTGGGGTTTTCAAGTTATATCTTGTTTGAAGTGTGAATTAAGGTAGCATTGAAATTGAATTTAGAAGTTGAATTGTACTAGGAAATGGCATGTGTTTGAGAAATTTGGGGATTAATTATATTTGGTGAAAAAGGAACTAGGGTTTTACTTTTACATGAGTTGGTGGGTTTCGCGCTTGTTCGCGATGAAATTTCAGAAAATTAGAGATTAGTAAGCTTTAGGTTTTTGTATTTTTAGAGGACATCAAATAAATATCGTTCGGTGAACCATTTGTCATTTCTGTCTGTATTCTTTATAGTTATACGATAACTTTTATCTCATGGGGTTTATCTGCTGATTGCAGTAAGTGGATAATTTTCCATTGTATTACTAGGACTGATAACGGATGGTATGAAACTTTCGCTTCATCACCCTTTTACAGTTTATAAGATCTTCTTTTTAGGATCACTTGATCCATAATAGCAACCGTTCCTACAGCTTGTGTAGTTATAACTAAAAGATGGTATTAGTCGAACATTGAATGTGGATGGGGTGGTGGTCACTTTCAAAGTGTGAGGGAAAGCCTCACCTGTTGACTAGCTTTTGCGCTGCTGAGATAGGCCCGAGTCAAGACAACTTTGGGGCAAGTAAGGCCCATGGACTACACCCACACTAACAAGATTTTGAGATGTTTGATCTCTTATGCTATTGCATATCCTTACTTATGCTTCATTACATTTCGAAGAGAACATTCTAAGGGTAGTAATTTGTCGATGATTCTTAAAATCAGAACCGATTTTCTTATTACTTGCATTGCTAAGAAAACGAACCAGTGTATGTTAAGTCGTAGACATGCTTTCCGGTGGCACTTCGGTGCCATTGAATTTCCTTGTGTCATCATCTACGACATCATCAACATTGTTGGCTGTGCATTGTTAAAATCAACATTGTCGAGTATTTGCTAGCTGGTACATAAGTTGAATTTGCAGCTCCATTACTTGATTAATTTGTAAGTTCATAAAACCATTGGAATATTGAATGTTGCTTTAAGGACTAAAGTAGATTTTTTGTTCTACCTTCTTAAGGGAGGTGCTTGTTTAAGATATATGGGTTCATTTTCTCCAACCATTTGATTCTTATGTTTTAAAACATAATCTTTTCAGGTCGTGTGGCGTATAAAACAAATTTGACCAGGGTTATGGACGAGATGAGTGGTGCCAATAGTACTGTTGACAGTATCGAAATTGATGATCAAGATGCTCAATCAGGTACAAATTGGTTACAAGAAACGACCTCATCGGCTGGAGAAGGAATGCAGGAATTAGGAAGTGCTGGTGAAGTTTTGACAAGATTAGAACTTGATTTAGCATATTCTTCGGAAAAGTTGTTAAATTTGGACAACATTTTGATGCATGTGGGTGCTAAAGAAAGCGATTATGAAGCTTTATCCAAAGAGAACGATGAGATCTGGGCTGATTATGCTGAGAAGGGACTGGAATATGTCCTGTTGTCTGGGATATTAGATTCAGAGGTAAGAGAGCTAGAAAGTTTCATGGCATCTCTTCAAACAGAGATATCAGATGCTCGCCGGAAAATATCTTCATTTGAACAGAGGACTGAATTTTTTATTAAGATGGACGAAAAATTGAAGGACTTAGAAAAATCCTTCAAGCAGTCACAAAATCTTCTCTCAGATATGAGGATGCAGTCTACGAAATTTCAGAGGACCTTATTGGCTTTCGGTGAGCAGGAGAACTGTAAGTTCTTTTAGTTTCAGTTCAAATCTAAATAACGTTTGTGTGATAGATTTAGAAAGCCATTTTTTAAAAATTTTCCCTATGTTGAAATCATCTTGACAGGTAACAACAAAGACGCGTATTTTGCAGAAAATGGTCAGCATTCATATGTGAATACAAAATTAAAGATGCAGACTGCTGAACAACAAAGACATATTCTAAGAATGCTGGAGAAATCTCTGGCACGAGAGCTAGACATGGAAAAGAAATTGTCAGATTCAAGAAATAGTGAACAAGAACTGAAAAGAAAGCTAAGCTCAGCAGAACACGAATTATTCTGCATGGAGGAAGCATTGGATATTAGTTCTACGAGGTTATTTGAAGCAGAGAATTCTACCGTGACACTAACAGGCATTTCAAAAGAACTGATGGGACGACTTCAAATCGTTGAGTTCAATTTGAAAAGTTTGGCTCAGAGAGAAGAACAGATGAGGAATAAGCTTGTCGATAGCCAAACCGAAGCAAGTGATTTGCAGAAGCTTAAAAGTAGCAGCTCAGAGCTTGATAAATCCCAAGCACGGATTCATTCGCTTGAGGAGAAACTGGAAGCATCTGAAACACAACTGCAAAATGCGAAGGCCTCCATAGAAGAAAATCAGGATCATAACAGTGTGATGTGTGCAGAAATCACTGAGATGGAAAACGTAATTCACCAACTAAAGGAAAATACCTCCAAATTAGAGAATAAGACTCAGAACTTAGAAACGAAGTGTAATTTGTTATCCGAAACTAATATGGAACTCAATGAAGAACTGGGTTTTCTGAAAAGTAGTGGTAATAACATGGAAAAGGTGAACTTGCTCGAGAAGCAGCTAGCAGAAACTGATATTCAGATACAACATGCAAATGCATCAGCTGAAGCAAATCTGGAGAAGCAGAACATGCTATATTCTGCAATTAGGGATATGGAAAATGTAATTGAGGATCTGAAGTCAAAAGTTTCAAAAGCTGAAACTAGGGCTGTGAGTGCAGAAGTTAAGTGTACTATGTTATCTGAAACTAATATGGAACTTAATGAAGAGTTAACTTTTCTAAGGGGTAGAACAGAATGCTTAGAGACGTCGTTGCATCAAGGCGATGAAGCAAAATCTGCAACAGCGAAAGATATTACTATCAGGACAAAGCTAATCACTGATCTTGTGCTGCAACTAGCAATGGAACGAGAGCGCCTCCAGAACCAGGTTTGACCTATCTGATTTTCTTGTTCTCTTTTGTGCTTCCATGATCTTGTGGTTAAATTTAACTATTATGTTTTAGTTTCCTAACTTCACATGCATTTATGAAATAAAAGTTCCTCTGTCTTTTACAAAAATTTTTGAAGTTCAAAGGCTTCTAGTCTCCAGAAAGAACATATTTTTCCTATATTCGTCGAGTAGAAAATGAAAATTCCAATATAGAGAAGTAGTATATTCACAAGTCATACTGGATCTTTACTGGACTTGTAACTGAAAGTTTTATACATGCAGATATCTTTATTGGTGAAGGCCAATAAAATTCTGGCTGAGAAGGTTTCAGTAAAACAGAATGACGCTTCTAATGCTACTGGGGATGTTAGAAGTGGTAAAAATAGAGAAGTCTCTCCTGTGGATAGTGCCACTGTAGATGCTACTGCAAAAACGTCCGATGAAGCAGAAACTGTTTCATCAACTGCCAATAATCAGGTAGGCTCTTGTTTTGATCTGATAGATTTCTCAACTCATTGTTAATAGACGGCAGATCCAGATATTGGCAATTATTAAAATGATATTATAGAAATAAGTAGACTCACAGTTCGGGTACTTTCTCGACAAGGTTACGTAGAAATCGGATTCAATGAAATTTGGGTGATTCTTTGAACAGCAGTGAGGGTCGCCATTTGTAACACCAAATGAACTGTCCAAGGATATTAATATGATGATACTATGGAATTCTCATCAGAATGATGTATACACGTTAGAGTAGCTTCATCGGAGGTTTACAATTTGTGAACTAGAAAACAACTAGAATGCAGATGATATTCAAAGAATAATGTTGCTGAGAATTAAAGAACAATGACTCAAAACTCTCATCCTTAGGGTTTGGGGAGGCCCATTATCTAGGACCAGGAGTAGTAACATTTTTTGCTTATGGCTCATCAATGCGTATGAAATGTGATATTTAGTCTCTAAAAATTTAGTCAGTTGTTCAGCTTTTTTTAGGATATCTTTAGACGTTCTAAAAGTAAAAAAATTCAAATCCCAGAAAAAAAGGTTCTCAATCATGCTAAAATTTGTCCGCGTACTTTCTTAGTTAAATCATTTAGTATCTGTGATGAGTCATTACGTTCTTACTTGACAATTTTGACTTACTTTTTTACTAATCAGGTGCAGTCATCAGTCTCTACTACTGAAGATGCTGTTATTGACACTGTGAGGACAATAGACCCTGGCCAGCTTAACTCGAAGTACTATCTACTGGCAATTATCATCTTCTCCATATCAGTCTTGGCTGTTTATCTGCTTCAACACGAAAAGTCCCCGTTTTGATATCTTCCGGACAACCACTCTTCAACGGGTATGCCTAGAACTCGCGGAACACCAGGATAGCATGAAACATCACGTGTGTGTATATCCCTTTTTGGTTTGACATTTTTGGCTTTTTGAAAATTTCCGTTGTAGACTTGGTTTAAGTTTCTAGGTATTTTTGCTTGACCAAATGGAAGTTGCAGAAGAAGGAAGGTATAAGCAAATGACATAATTACTGATGTTTCGTAATCTTTGTAGTTGTAAAACTAATCAAATTTTCTTCTAAATGTGAGTTGCTTATAAAATTTAATCATCCAGCAATAGTTGCTTTATCCAAGTCTTTGCTTGTTTTTTTGGACGCAATGCTACAATTGTCGACTATTATGAGAAGAATACAAGTTGATTGTGTAGTGTGTCTTCCTCGTCTTCCACTTCGTTAAGACGAAGATTTCGGTTTGGAACATACCCAACCCATTTCATCTCTTCTATTAACTCATTCAATCTTTCGTATATCTTCAACTGTTTCGGGTGAGATTTATCTCCAACAAGAAATGTATGAACCTGGCTTTTAACCTCTATCCAGCTACAACCAGGTTCTTTTTTTAACCCACTCTGTTTCATCATCTTCCTCATTCTTGAAACCTCATTCCACATTCCTGCTTCTGCATATACATTTGATAGAAGAACATAAGCGGCAGAATCTTCAGGATCTAATTCTAGAATTGAACTTGCTGCAACTTCTGCAACCTCAACATTTCCATGAATCTTGCATACACTCAAAAGGCTTCTCCATATTACAGCATCAGCTTCTAATGGCATCTCATTGATGATCTTCAAAGCTTCCTTAACTCGTCCAGATCGTCCTACTATGTCAACCATACACGAATAATGCTCTAATTGAGGATCTAATCTATAATCATGGACCATAGAGTCAAAGTAACTTAATCCTTTCTCATACAAGCCGATATATCCACAAGCTCGAAGAACGGCCACAAATGTTGCATTATTTGGTTTCACATTTTCAAGTTTCATATTTTCGAACACATTTATCGCTTCCTCTGCGAGTCCATGTTGTGCATACCCACATATCATCGCGTTCCATGAAACAAAATCCCGTGTGGGCATCTTCTCAAACATTAGACGAGAATCTTGCATATTTCCACACTTCGAATACATATCGACCAGAGTGCTAGATATGTAAACATCTGACTGCAGTTCGTTCTTGATAATCTGAGCATGTATCTGTCTTCCAAGCCCAATCGTGGCCATATTTGCACAAGTGTCGAGAACCGTTGCATATGTAAAGTTATCAGGCCTTAATCCAATATCCAACATATTAGAAAACAATTTCTGAGCGTCCTCACTTTGTCTCTGCAATGAAAATCCAGATATAATTGAGTTCCAAGAAACAATTGTTTCTTTCCCTATTCTTTCATGGAGTTTCTCTGCTTCCTCCATCAAACCACATTTACAATACATATCGATGAGAGCAGTTCCCACAAATAAATCGAAACCTAATCCTGATTTAATAATTCTCTCGTGAATCTCCAGTCCAAATTTTATAGACTCGCGACCTGCACAAGCCTTTAGAACACTTCCATAAGTGAAGTCATCTGGTTCAAGCCCCGATCTGAGCATAGATGAGAATAGTAAAAGTGTTTCCTCTTCATGTCCGTTTTGTTCATAAGCTGCGATAATTGCATTCCAAGATACAGCATCCCATCTACTCATTGAATCAAATACCCTTCGAGCTTCAACTAAAGCTCGACATTTCCCATACATATCCAAGATCGCATTTGCTACACAGATATTTGAATCGTAACTACTTTTAATCGCTAACCCATGAACTTGTAACCCCTCTAGATGCCCTTGTCTCACTGCACAAGCACTAAATACACCGGATAGACTAATTTCGTCTATACCAATACCAGATCTCTGCATAAGTTGAAACAGTTTTACAGCTTCAAATCCTTGATCATTTCGAGCATGACCAACGATAATGGCATTCCAAGACTGCAAATTATGTTGAGGCAATAAATTGAAAACCTTCTGAGCTTCCCTTAGACTATCACATTTTGCGTACATGTCTAAAGTAGCAGTTCCAACAATGACATCACATCCGAAGTTGTTCTTTAAAGCATGGGCATGAATTTGTGATCCCAATCTCAATGACGACAAACCGGCACATGATCTGAAAATACTAGCATATGTAGATTGGTTGACTCCAATTCCTTCTTGCTGCATCTCTTTGAACATCTCAATACTGTTCAAGAGCTGATCATTTTGAACATAACCTGCAATAATTGCACTCCAAGAAACCCAATTTCTTTCGGGCATTTCACGAAAAACACGATTTGAATTGCTCAAATCCTTACACTTCGCATACATGTCTACAAGAGCACTACCCGTTACTACATCATAATCGAAACCCATTCGAACAATCAATCCATGAATCTGAATTCCTAAATAAACGTACTCCAAAGTAGAGCACGACTTAAGAACAACAGCAAAAGTAGTACGGTCGGGTTTCATATCCATTTGTCCCATTTGCAAAAATAGGTCAATGGGTTTCAAGTAATTACCATTCTGCAAGTAACCCGAAATCAAAGAATTCCATGAGATTACATCTTTTATAGGCATCAAATCGAAAATAGACTGAGCAAGACTCATAGAACCACAACCAGCATAGCCAAAAATCATAGCGTTCCAAGATACAACATCTCGTTCAGGCATTAAATCAAACACTTTGGAAGCGTAAGTCAGAGCTGAACATTTGATATACATATGGATCAAACAGTTGGTCACAAAGACAGTGGGGATGAACCCAGATGTTATCATTTGAGCATGGGCTTGTTTCCCTATATCTAGCAATTTCCTGTTTGAGCATTCTTGAAAAATGTGAGAGAATGTTTTCTTGTTTGTGGGTTTTGTTTGATTTGATGAAAATGAAGAGAAGAAGGCAGATATGAAGATGGGGGTTATTTTGGGTGGTGGTTTTTGTTGGAAGGGGAAGATTTTGGTGATGAGTAATAAGGCCATCAATCAAACAAGTCATGCTTTGCTATACTTACTGGCAGTTGAGAAACGTTGAGATTTTGAATTTGGTGGGTTTTAATACGGTCCGTTGGTCAACCACTTTTCAAATTCCTAGATCCACTTCGGTTTCAAACCTAGAAATTTTGCCAAATGATGGGTAAGGGACACTAAGGGCAAAGCTAGTGGGGGGCTCGGACTCCCAATTGTGGGAGCCGCGGGACTTTGTCTCAATTTCAACGTCGGGGCTCCCAAAATCCAAAATATTCAATTATTATAATATAAATTCACTAAAATTTAATAAATAATTAAAATTCATACATAATTAAAAGGATCTAATAAAAATAACTAAAATGTATCTCCATTCCTTCATCCAATTTGAGACCACTATCTTATGCATAACAAGTTGTTCGGGGTGAACAGTTGGTAGTCCAAGTGGTTCCAAGGTGTTGACATAAACTCCAGAAATCCCTGGAGGTCTCAGGTTCAAATCCCAGAGAAGGTGGAATCTTTGGTTATTTGATTTGGGATTATTAGGGTGTAAATAATGTAGTTGGACTTTAGGCCATTGTCTTGTTGGGCTATAGGCCCGGTCTTGTTTCAGTTTGAGTGGGCAGTTATTGAGCGTATCACATCTTTGATGTATCAATGCCAAATGTAACGACATATGTAGATCGTAGTCGACTTCCAAAAAAAAAAAAAAACAAGTTGTTCGGGAGTCATGTTCGAAGTATCTTTGCCCACCAAGTCTATCCCCATTTGCGTCACTTTAGCGTTTAATTCTTTTTCTTTCACGACTAATTCTTTTGCTTTCATTTCTAATTGTTTGTTTTGAAGTAGTCGACTTTCTTTTTCCGAATTAATGGCATCATTGAGAAGTTTATCTCTACTCTCCTGATTCGCATTTATTTCTTTCAAAAACTCAATCGCTGCAAACTTTCAGTACTTCTGGATTTATCTCTAGCCTCCTTGCTTGCTTTTCTTCGAAGTGGTCTTTGTTGGATTGTAGAGGGAGATCCTTCGTCTTGGTCCAAAGAAGTTTTTCTTTTGTTTGACGAAGATTGAGATAAGTTTGATGACCATTTGGGATGGTCTTTCAAAATTTTATAACAATGTTCGAAATTAAAATCTTTGTTCCCATTGTTTTGTTTAAACAATAGTTTTGCGGAGTTTAACTGCAAAAATAAAAATTTTAATTTCAAATTTGTGTAAAAAAAATCATAATGGTGTCAAAATGTAATAATAGTAATTACCCGATCATCATCAGTTTCCGCTTTTTGGGTTCCTTTGCAACAACGACAAATACCCACAAAACTTCGCGCATTGCTTGTTAATTTCGCTCCAACGACATTTAAGACCCTTTGCTACACGATTTTGATTTGTACGCTCGTTGAAGTGTTCGGTAATCTTGTTCCAAAAAGTACCCGCTCTTTGATCATAGCCAATAATCGCATCGGTGACAATATGTAAATAAGCATTAACGAGCACATTATCATCTACGATAGTATAACGCTAAGGATTTACTGACGACGTTGGCGTTTCATTACAATCAAAATTTTCTTCGACCACATCATTCGATAAATGAACTTCATCATAATTGAAATCGGAGTTTAACATTTCTACATAGCCAAAATTATTGGAATCGGGATTTAGACTATCCATTGAAGAAATTGAGAAAGAAAGATGAAAAATTGGAGTTTAACTTGCAAGAAATTGAGAGAAAAAGATGAAAAAATGAGAGAGAAATAAGTAAAATTGAGAGAGATGAGGTTTAGTATTGGGGTGGATCCCCTTTAATAGGGGATCCACCCCAATTCAACCATTGGGAGTCCCCAACTAGCTGTTGGGGACTCCCAACGGATACTTTTTGGGGCTGGGAGCCCCCCAAGCCCGGGCTCCCAGCCCCACTGGGAGCCCCGCCTTGGGGCTCCCGAGTTGGGCAGCCATATATGGGGGTTGGGCTCCTAAAATTTGAATTTTGGGAGCCCAGCCCCCATACACTGGCTTTGCCCTAAGGGTCCCAAAAATTTGGCTGCTACTCTTAAGTTAATGATGGTGAATTGTGTGAAGATATTTCGGGGGTATTGTTGTATTTTCTTTGTCAACATAAGTCTTTCCAATGGGTATGTCTCTTACTTATGCAATGTTTTGTTTTACTTGTAAATCCTACTAGTATAAATATAATACAAGGGATCGATATACAACCATTGTGTTTTATCCTATATATTGATTACTTACATGGTATTAGAGCCGTGAAAACTTTCACCTAAGTATCACAGTTTTTTCCCTGATCTCCATCATCAGTTGTCTTATCCAATCGATAATATCAGTTATTCGTCTCGTTTTAATTGAAATTGGCGTTTGATATCGTTTTCATTGGTGTTCATATTACCCGTCTACTACTTCTTGGTACGACTACATTTGCTGAATCGACTGATATGTTGGAATTTTTTCAAAATTTATAGATGGAGGAAGTATTGTGTTAAGTTTGTGGCCATCCAACTCAAAACCAATTGGTAATGAGTGGAGAGGACCTAGACCTCATATTCTTGGTTTCTAGATACCCATTATCCAATGTAGGACAATTCTTACATATTGGAGGGAAGTGTCTCTTTAAGTGAAAGGAATAACCTCCCATGCACTTGAACGTGAACAGTATAGGTGCACCCATTCAATTTGGAAGGTGATAAGATATCCAATGTGAGGGGATGCAATTATATCTCTCCAATTTTATAAATTGGTTGCCATCATGTTGAATTGGCCAGAGACATGAAATCCCGGCTCCATCTCACTCTCTCTATTTTCTATTTGATTCATAATTGAAGGCGTGTTCTTGGTTATTTTGTTATACGAATTATTTGGCCAAGTCAGTGTCGTTTTCTCTTTGGCATTATCAGTTATATATTTCGGAGTGTTCTTGGTCTTGGTCAAAGCGTACATACTTTGAACCAAGCAGTTGTTGAAGGGCTTCATCGTATCCTAAAGGCATAATTCCTGACCCGTTGTGTACTCGTGGTTTCAAACCAGAAGGGGGCGAACTACTGTCTAAAAGAATCGATTTATCGAGCTTTATTCATCGATTAGTTTTCTACCTTCCATTTCAACTTAAATGCCAATTTTTCCAACATGATATATCTTCGTCTCCTAACCCACTATGGCCTCCTTCCCTAAATCAACTACACAACCAACCTTAAGTTATCATGCTACAAGTATCTCTTATGAAAACCACAACTATTGTCCTTATTGGAAAGTCAACAATTAGTGCCCTACATTGATAGCTTGGTTATTGCCCTTTCTTTAAATATTCGGACAACCAACAGGTTGATAAGTCCGGATATTTAGAAGTTGATAAGTCTGGAGGCTATGACAGTAATCACGAGCATTACAAATGTAGCAGAGGTCTTGCTATTACCCCTCTCTATGAATTTTGGTAGAAGACGGATCAACTTCTGTACTCGATCCTTTACAAGTTGATAAGTCCGGGGGCTATGACCGAAATCACGAGCATTACAAATGTAGCGGAGGTCTGGTCTCACCTGGCTCAAACTTATGCCAATCTTAGTGTTACTCGTTATCCTCATTCAAGAAGAAATTCAAAATCTACAAAAAGGTACTTCTTCTATTACTGACTTCTCTCGCACCTTTCATACACATATTAGATATCTTGCGGCGACCAGTATACCTTTTCAGACCCCAAGAATGTTTTTTTAATTTCTCCAATGGTTGGGGCCAATATGCCTCTCTTGCTGAACTTGTGACGCTTGTATCCGTTTGCATGGCGGTGGTCAATCACCAACAACGATTTTGTGCTGGTCACATACACCAACTCGATGATAACCAAGTGGCTTGGCCGTTAATAAAGTATCTTTTGTTATGATCATATGCAGGGAAGGAACCAGAAATTTTGTTAGGGAGGGCTGAACCATTCCAGCCATAAACTTTTGACAAATTTATACACAAATAAGTTATAGAGATTAAACGTAAATATCAATTCCAATCCATTCAAAACCACCACTTAAAAAAAATATCAATCTGATACAAAATTACCACTTAAAAAATATCAATTAAGTCACAAAGATTAACCAAAAATAAGAAAAATAACATGATACTACTACACCTGCTAGTTTTTTCTCTATAATGTATAAAATGAAGTCGTCGCTCCTTCAAATTTCTGATAAATTTATCTGCTTTCGAATTACGACTCGAGAGACAGTCGATTCTGGGTAATGAGAGATTAAAGTTTGGATGTCTTGAATTGATTTCTCTTTACAATTAGAATTAATATGAATTAATAACTAAAAAACTAATTGAAACTTGAAATAATAACAACTTGAAATAATATTGTAACAACTGAAACTTGGAATAACAATAAATTGAAATTTGAAATATAGAAACTTAGAATCTTGGGAGTGAAGGTTAGGAAGTAAGATTAGGTCATTGGGTGGTAGGGATTTAAAATTGGCGGTTGGGATTTAAATTGGGTTTAAGTTTGAGCTTGAGTTTGGGTTGGACCGTTGGGTTAAGGCTTAAGAGGGAAGGAGCCTATAGAGTAAAAGATAGATTGGACATGGATGTTTTAGGTTGCAGTTGTTGGGAAAGTTTATGGGCCAGGGGCCATGGCCCTTCCTGACCCACAAATAGATACGCCCCCGGTCATATGATCGTATCTTTTGATATGATAGACATAAATTTACGCTATCTGGTCATTTGCGTATTTCAATCAGGCAGACTAAAGCTTACAGTGTCAAGCCTTCATTTTCAGACGTCCCCAATCTAGGGATCAAGTTGCAGGGCTTACTCGGATCCCACTTCTCTGCTTGCCTTCGTACGGTGACAGAGTTGCAGGTGCTTAAGAAACTCGATGCTAACCTCCCAACAATTTCTCTGGATAGAGTTGGGCTCAGGTTTCAAAAGTCTTTCGAGTCCACTCCTACGTTAGCCCATCAGAGGTCTGCTCGTGCGTCGTGCAGGTATTCAACACGTAACACCCACGTCAATCTTTAAAACTTCTTGACTTATCAAAGCTGACCAATTTTTGCAAACTCAGCCCACTTGATTTTACAAACCGAATTTGTTATTGCAATTTGGGTTCGCATGATTTTGCAAAACTGGGTTTTGCAAAATAGGTTCGCATGATTTTGCAAAACTGGGTTTGTTCGATTTGTTAACCCAAGTTTTGCAAAATAGGTTCGCATGATTTTGCAAAACTGGGTTTGTTCGATTTGTTAACCCAATTTGCATTTATAAATCTTGTTTGTAGGATTTTCAAACCGAAGTTGCAAAAGATAATGTTCAATTTAGCGAAAAATCGATTTAGCAAACCAAGTTCTTTTAATGATTAAAAGTAATCTTGTTAGGAAAATAATGAAAACCTGTTTTTCGATATAATTGTCGAAATCCTGACATTTAATAATCAAATTTCTACTGACCAAGGTCAATTGCAGTAGCTAGGTCAACGCTGTCGCATGATTCTTAACGACACTCACAAAATCTGAAGTCTTGAGGGGAACTGCCGGAGTGAATCCGAGTCTGTTTATTTATCCGTGCTCTATTTATATGAGAGAGACGAAGAGACAGAGGAACCATAGTTTCTTTCAAGAGAGAAACCAGAAGAGAAGAACTTGATTTTGTTCATCAATGGCGGCGAGGAATTTTGACCTTAATCTCCCACCGTTACACGAAGATGTTGAACTCACTGCCCTTAACGATCCCTGCCTTGGTATGAATATTTCTTCTTCTTCTTTACGTTCTATTGATTTAAATCAAGATTATATTCCTTTTCCCTTAACCCACCACCATCACCACCACCACCACCACCACCACCACCACCACGAGGCTT
>BEHA01002871.1:648806-660368 GCA_002897215.1 Eschscholzia californica subsp. californica | reverse complement strand
GAAGAATACTAAGTGACTCCGGTGTATGGCATGTTTGAGTCCATCTAGAGGGTTTGTCCTTTTCGACAAAAGTAAGTTGATGCATCTTGCTAAATTTTATATATCTGATTCTAATAGTGTTGACATTATGCTACTTAGTTCTCAACTTGATAGTAACATTTACGACATGAGACAAAATGATGATTTCTCAAATTTAGATGGGATTGGAACTCCTTCAAGAACATTGGTGGAAACTAAGAGAGATAAAACATATTATTTTGTTTATTTGCTCATCACTTTATCATTAACTTTTTCGGTTGCAACTGGACCCGTTGAAAGAGCTTTTTTCGGCTATGAAGTTAGTCAAGACACGCTTAATTAAGAAACAAGGTGAGTGATCCGTGGCTAAATGGTAGTTTAGTAGTCTTTATTATTGAAGAAGTTTTCAGTTAAATTGACAATGAATTGATTATGCGAATTAACATTTCAAAACATGAATCCTTTTAGAATTAAATTGCGTTTTTAATCTTTGATGTTTTATTATATTTAATGAATATAAATATTATGTTAATCGCTAGGTTTGGAAAAAAAAATATTTGGGTATACAATTTCGCACCTCCAACATTAAAATTGTGAACACGTCCCTAATTGCCTCAAATTGAATTTTCAAAAGGCAAAAGAAGAAAAGAAAAAAAGTACCCTACGTTTAATAAGTCGAGTAATAAGAGGAAACCAAAATTCAAAATGTCCAAATGTCTAAGAACCTTTAAAACTTTCATTAGTTGTTTAATAACTCAAGTAACAAGAGGAAAGCAAATTCTTTGAACTTATCGCCTTCTCGGGGACTTTTAACTGAGATTGGTAGTGTGATCATGGGTGTTAATCTACTACGTATAATAGTCAATAAATTAAGCACTTACCCACATTCATGGGTGTTACAAATTTAGGATTAAATTTAAGAGAGACAACCGAAAACATTTCCAACCAAGTATAAGAACTTTAGTACAGTATTAATTAAAATGTAATTCATTCTTTATAAGGATTTAAAATGTAATTCATGTGAGAAGAAAATAGTATTAAGATTAAAAGTGTTAATTAGAAAATTAATATAAGTGATTTATGATGATCTAATGAACTTCTCCTTTCTACTTGAGAAGTAATGACCTCACAAATATTATGATATTGTTTTAGTGGGTCTAAGTAGAAGACAAATAACACACTCAAGCATGGTACAAGTGATTGTACCACCAAAACAAAACTTAGAGAAAGAAAGAGACATATCCATCATCCCATGATGTGGAATGTGGTGGTGAAAGTGAAAAAAAAGTACTGAAAGAAAGGAGAGAAAATGAGGGAGTATAGACTAGATGAGGGGTGGCTTTTTTGAATGAGTTGATGGGTGGATGATTAATCAGGTAGATAAATGGTGGTGTTGGTGGCCCAAGGGACCCATGCACTTATGTTTAGAGGGACCCAATGGGCAGTATCTGTCTATCCTGCACCTCTTTGTCTCTATTTTTGGTTTGTGATTAGGCATTTTTGGATTGGCCGTTAAATCGAGTCCCCCACGAACATCCAAACTAGGCGCTACTTTAGGCCTATGTCTCTAACTTTACTCCTTGCTGAATTTGACCGACTTGACCGACAAACTGTAGACTAGTGAATAAATGCACATGCTAATACATCTAACTAAAATAGGATGCACAAAAAAAACAATGGATGTTTTGAAAAAACAAGAAAAGTTTTCGGAGTTCGAAATTTAATAGAGCGACAAGACTAAAAATTTCTTTCAAACACATCCTACATCTCATCTTCATCTCTTATTTCTCTCTCTAATACATGTCTTTCTCTCAGAACTCTTTTTCTCTCTCGAATCTTTCCTATGTAGATCTCCCTTTTTCTCTGGAAACTTTCTCATAAATCAAAACAAGAATATATAAATTAATAATATAGTGTTACTTAATGAAGATTTAATTAGACTTAGGACATGAGATTAGTTGTAAAAGAAGAATGAAGATAAATTTATTAACTACGAGAGAAAACAGTGGAGTTATAACCTCCATCTCCCTGAAGGATCTTCGGATGCAATAGGTCCGACAAAGTGCATGGGAAACACTACAAGATCTATGCAACAACCAAAGAAGCATAAACCATCTTCTTGTTGGAATCAAAGTCGATTTTGGCTCGACCCGACTCGTCAAACTCAGAAATAGAATACGCCATTATGTTCGTCTCGTCGAACTCTTTAATTTAGAACCAAAAATCACTCGAATCTGATTCCAGATGAATGAGAAATTCAAGAAGTTTGAACGATGATCGGTTAACATAGGGACCAAAACGTCAACAAGGACAAATTAATTTAGGGGGCATTTGAGCTAGCGAAGTGAACACGTCCAGATCTGGACGGCACGCGTTCACTTTGCGACATTTGACAAATATGACGGTCGCACGATTAGGAGCCTCGGGTTAGTTTCGGGCATCGTCTATAAGCGTTGGATACTTGGATCCATCCAACGTCTGCGCTAACCCCGCGTCGGGCTAATGGTGGTATTTACCAGATCTCGATTTAACGACCATCTCGCTAATGCGCTGGGCAAATTTCTGGACATATTTAATGCCATCTAACAGTGGGTGTTTCTTCCACGATTTTTAGCCTAATCCGACGCTTCCCAAGTTAAGCCGGTAGAACCAGTTGAATAACTAACTCTTCTCAAAGAGTCGTGCTTCAAAAATCAAGGGATATGCCCCAAAAACCAAAGGATGTGACCCAAATGAATGTGTCTCCTATATAAACAACCCAAATTCATTCCAAAAATTAGTCAATTCATTTTCTTATTCTCTTCTTTTTTGAAATTAGTATTATGGTGTGTGTGGAATATAATTTTGATTTTAGAAATATTGTAGTGTGTCTGGAATTGCGAAGAGAGAAGTATCCGAGTGAAGTTATAAAATTCAAGTGTCTAGAAGATCGCATTCAAGTGTCTAGAAGATCACATTCAAGTGTCTAGAAGATCACATTCAAGTGTCTAGAAGATCGCATTCAAGTGTCTAGAAGATCCATTGCATCAGCCCAAAAGCTCATATTATTTACGAAGGTTCGTTCGCTTTCAGAATAAAGATCCGAAGTACCATCTTAAATTTAGAAAGGATAGTCGTCGTATCCCGAAGACATACATCCTAACTGTTGGTACTATTATGGGGGTGTAAAATGTTCGAAGGAAAGATTGTTTTTCTCGCTTCGACTACAAAAGTTCTTCTTCTCGTCCTCTAATTTTTCTTTTATTTTTGTCAAACTCAGTTATTTTCTTTTATTTTTGTCAAAAGTTCGACTACAAAAGTTCTTCTGCATGTCCTTCTTTGCTAACACTTCCATTGAAAAGGATTGTGAACATCGGAATAGGATAGTTTTTGCAACTACTTATCTTTTTTCCTCTCATGATATTAAATGACTTCAACAACTTTTAGTTGTTTACAAAATTACTTAAGTTAGAAATTGTATTTCAAAAAAAAAATATCTCCATAGATCTGACTCACGACATTGTCTGAAGAAGAAACCAGTAAATTATAAAATTGGTGTTGATGTCTTTCGTGATATGAGCCACCTTTAGGACCATACATCACAAGTTAAGTTGTTTACAGGGATTTTCTACCTTGTTTAAGTATCCTCTTTACATGGGAATGAGATTTCGGGAAGTATCTTTTTCTCTAGATTACTCAAATATTTTGCATTGTATGAAAATTGGAGGTTAACTATTATTCATCAAGCCAGATTGGTAGCTCTAATTAAAATGAAAAAGTCATGGACTTAATGTGTGTATCAAAGATAGTAAGGGAAAATAGAAATACAATGTCTCACCAGGTAGAATTTTCAATAATGCCACACCGAGTAAAAGAAAAGCTACTAACCTTTATACCTAGAGAAATGAATAAGTGTCTTTCCACTTATCTTTTTTTTTTTTTTCTCCAATATGAAATAAACATTTCCTCTTTTTTTTTTGATAAAGTTTTTTTTTTTTTTTTTTGTTGAAACTGAAATAAACATTTCCTCATTTAGTTCAATATGATGTTTCCTTGTTAGGGCAAACATACGCTAGAGCCAAACCAAAAATCAACCTAACAAGCCTTTCTAGTAGTTGGACTTCTACAATTTGTGGTAATATTGTTGGAATTACTTTCTAGGGTGAGAACCTTGTCAAGTGTTAATCAACCCAACGGCTAAAAGTAGGTCATGGGATGGGTCACTTCCACCCTAAAGAAAGGAATGAAGTCCAAATTACCTCTTATGCAGGTACAATTATCATTTCCTTTTAGTGGTCCATCTTTCTCTTTCTTTGTAACGGCATCATACTCTCAAGGGGTATAAGAAAAAGTCCAACTCACAAGAGATGAGGTCCAAAATTTAAATTTGCGCCTCATCCCCTATGGTCCAACCAGAGACGTTTGGGGTTGAGTTGAGGCTCATCCCCAAGCCCTCAGTCGACTCTACTTGTAGAGTTGACTGAGGGCCTTCCCCACACGACCGTTGGGGTTCTAACTGTAATGTGGTTTCCTGGGCTGTTGGATTAGCTCCAACGACCCAAATTAGCTTGGTTCTCTATAAATAGTAAACTAACCCATAGTTTTAAAAAAAAATTAAATTAAATTTCAAAAAAGAAACTAAAAATAGTTCACACACGTGTTTTGTACATACTCAAGATCGCACACGTTTTTCGCCTCACACAGGTTTCACCCATGCACAATTTTTAGACCTAAACCCTTTCAGGGTTGGAGTTGATTTTTGAGGTAGAGCCTCTTGATTTAATTATAATAAAGAAAAAGTGATTTTTGGGGCTAAGCCCCTCCAACGTCGGAGTCCTCTAACCGACTAACCCTGTGTTTAGAAACCTTGACCTAGAGGGTGGAAAACAAATTTATAAGGCCAGCGCTTTGGGGAAATCAAAATAGTTTCCGGGGTGTGAAGACTTTGTCAAAAACTGGTCAACTTTAGTTTACCAGTATATTTTCTAAATGTTAGGGGGAAAGCAAATTTTTGACTATTTCTTCTCCATTCCGGCAAGGGTTGTCGGAATCCGGCAACCACCATCATCACCAAAATCCGACCACCACCAAAATCCAACCACCACCATCTTCACCAAAATCCGACTACCACCTCTCTCTTTATCGATCTCACTGCCTCTGTCTCACTATATCTAGTTCTCTCTATCATTGAAACAATCAAAGCGAACACACGAAAACAACAAGTAAATGAATTATAACAATCCATTCACTTTAATACAGTAAAATTTTATCTTCAATCTCTGAGCATGTAAGATTTCACCTGTAGTAAGTGTTGAATATGACTCTAACCTAATTAGATCGTGCCTTAAACAATTACACATACTCCTAAGTGTTTTTTTAACATGCATGGTGCCAAACCCAAAGGCGAATTGGATTTCTAAGATCAATTGATAATTAAATAATTTTGCTATGAAATTTAAAAGTCTCATGAGGTAGATTTACAGGGGAAATAGCTAGATAAGAAGTACTATAAATTTAAAAGAGGTCCATTACCTTACTAGTAGCAAACCTAGCTGGAGTTGAAGGCTTTAAATCTCTAGAAAAGGATAACCTAAAATCATTAACATCATGATGATGATACAACAACGCCGATGTTCTACTCTCATCATCATCGAAGATATGATCCATACCAGAAATTGAAATTGAATCATCTCTCTTCTTCTTCTTTCTCTGCTGATTCTTATTATCATAGTTATTAATTACTTTCTTAAACTTGTCAGAAAACCTAGGTGTATCAGTTTTCTTATTTGTAGTATTAGATTAGTGATGGAAGTTAGTAAGAGCGGCAGTGATGAAGTAAGCTAATGTTTGAGTCCGTTTTCTTATTTGTACATGAATGAGAGAGAGGTAAGAGAGAGGCAGAGAGAGAGACAAACTATAATAGAGAGAGAGAGTGGAGAAAGGAGGAAGAAAATGGTGGTGGTTGTGGGAGGAGATGGTGGTCGGAAATGGTGGCCGGAGTTGAAGATGACGAAGAAGAAGAAGAAAAGGAAGAAGCAATGTTTGATTTCCCCGAAAAATTTCTAAAATTTCACATATTCCCTTTAAAATTTCACACCCCAGAAACTATTTTGCTTTCCCCAAAACGCTGGTCATTTATAACTACTCCAACAAAACATTGTTGACACTTACCGAAAATTTATTCTAGGACTTAATTGGCTCTACAGTGGAAGACCTAATACAATGTACGTATATATCTCAATCAATTGGGTAACTTATTTTGTTTATTAAGCTGTTGAGTTGCTTCATTACTAGATATTTTCATTAATTATTAGTAGATATATGATTAACTGTGAATTTTTGCAGAGGAAATGACACATAATGAACGGAATGATACTCACAAACTGCTTCGTAAGATTGCAAGAATGCTTAAACGGACATCACCATGCTCCCTGTGTCAAATTTAACACTGATGCATCATTTACCAACTTTAAAGATATCATTGCTACCAGTTATAATATTCATGATCACAATGCTCAATCTATTATAGCTAAAATTACCAACGAGCCAGGAATATCGAAGAAGTGAAGCAAAAGCTATCCCTGACAGTATTCAATGGAAGATCAAAATTAATCTCAAATACATCTATTTGGAAAGCGACAATATAGCATTGGTCAATCATCTTCAAGACGTTAGGAAGACAGTCCAATGACAATCTGCAATACACATCAAGCAGATAAGAAAATTAGGTACGCAATTCCACAACGTTAAATTCTCCTGTATTCCAAGAGAAAATAACACTCCAGCAGACAAATTTACAAAATAAACTAGTAATTAGAAGAATAAACTAGAAATTAGAAGAACATATGATAATTACTCTTGCTCTTCATATTTATATCTCCATTATACTGTAATAGTAGTCTCCCTTATTAATATATTGTTGTTGCAACAAAAAGAAAGGCAGTAAATTTTTTGTTGTTGAAAACTTATACCCAGTAATTAGTAAAGCAAGTTATATTATATACAAGATGAGACTAATTGATACAGGATTTAGATATGAAATGCTTTTTTAAGAATGAAATAACTTGATATCATGATATGTCGGATGACAATGACCCTTTTCTCTCGTGTCCAACCCAACTTGCTTTTTTTTTTTTGGAGTTTGTCCTTTTCTTAATTGATTTAGTCTGGTCAAACTTATTATCATTGGCACATTTAAATGTCTAACATGTCACCTTATTATATGGCTTTTGGTATAGGAAGAACACTATTTATAAAGGCAGTGCGCTAGAAAGGTCAATTTATTTATTTGCTCTTCCTTTACCAAATTAGTTTAAGGAGGGCGTTATAAGGATCATTTAATAAATAGTGCCAAAATAGAAGGACTTAGACAAAAATTAATAATAAATCTAATATTTTATTCACTTGTAGTTTCTCTCACATAAACAACCAAAACCCTAATATCGTCACTACTATCAACGTCACCATTAGTATTAAAAAACTTGCAAAGTTTACCATCACCATAGTCTTAGTTTCGAGCTTTTAATGGTGCCTCAAGATCTCATGGATGAGGAACCACCGTTAATGAAGGAGGTAACCTACATCAAGAAAGAAGATTCCTTTGACTTAAACGGAGACATCGACTTAAACGAAACCATCGACTTAAACAAGGGCATCGACTTAAACGAAGTTATCGACTTAAACAAAGACATTTATAATGAAGATAATATGTCTCATGTAAAGAAATATCATTTTCTTGTCTTCCTCTATGATTGTACAAATGTTTTAGGATTTTAGGTCGTTTTTTTCGTAAAGAATTTTCGATTGGATCGACGGAAAATGGCAACGAATTTCGGTAGGGTCGACCGAAAAAGATAACAAATTTCGGTCGTAACGACTAAAAAAGATGACAAATTTCGGTTGGGTCGATTGAAAAAGATAACAAATTTCGGTCGATCCCGCTGAAAATAGTAATAAATTTCGGCTGATATTGCTGAAATTAGTCTGTTTTTTCAACCGCTCTGGCCGAATTTTTTTAAAATTTTCAGTTGGTATTCATGAATTTTTATTTATGCTAAGCGAAATTTCTTTTATGTAAATGTCGATTATATATTTTTCGAGTTACATCCTTGTTTGTATTCTTCATTGCAATATTGATACTTGAAATCTTCAAAAGTTACTTCTGTTAAAACTCTAAAAATCTATGAAGAAATCAAGAAATAACAAGAATTACAAACTCTCTATGGAAATTGGTGTTTCTAGGGTTTAGGTTTCTATCTCTATATCTCTCTGTTTGATAGAATCAAACAGATTTAGGGTTTTTCTCCTTTTCAGGATGTTCATCTCTCTTCTCGCTCTTTGATTTGATCGAAGGTTGTAGGTCGAACAGGATTTTGTCTTCTCTCTCTCGAAGGTTTTTAGTCGAACAGGAGGATACTTTCTTTTCTCTCTTTTGGTCCAAAATAGTTTGATGGGAGGGACCAAAGTATAAATATGGGATATTTAGAAAAAAAAGTTTATCCCTCCCTATTCTAAAAAGAGTGCTCTCCCTATCTAATGCACTGCCTTTGCTAAAAAATGCTCTTCCTATACCAAAACCCTATTATATTGAGGGATTGGGTAAAAGACCTCAAATTAGCCCAACAATATGTATCAGACCCACTGCAGATAAAGAATGACGAGCAAGTCCAACAAGTTAGGCTAGGGGGTGGAATTTTCGAGACACCCTTCTTCTTTTCGAAATTCACGAAACGGTCATCGAAAAATTCTCGGAAAATTCGAAAATTTCTGAAAAATAATCTGACACGCCTCCCATCAAACTCTGTACTTTTCATAAATTTACAAAATTGCCACCAAAAAATTCCCGGAAAATGCGAAATTTTTTGAAAAATAGTCTGACGCACCTGACATCAAACCTTATACTTTCCATGAATTTACAGAATTTCAATTACAAAATATACCAACTTGCCATTTTCATTCTTTTTTCCAGATTTATTTCTTATTTCTTTTTTATTTTCTCCCACACATATTTCTCTCTCCAATCTCAGCAAAGTTCGTTCTTTTTTCCAGATTTATTTCTTATCTCTTTCCAATCTTAACAAATTTCTTCATTTTTGGTAGTTTTTCATTGATTTGTACAAGGAAATTTTCTTTTGTATCGGAAATTATTTAGTGTACTGGCCATTTTTTGGATATGTACTACACATTGTTGTACTGAGGATTTTCTTGTGTATCGGGAATTGTTCTGTGTGCTGGCCATTTGGTTATGTACTAGACATTTTTGTTCTGAAAATTTTATTGTGTACAGGAAATTGTTCTGTGTACAAGCCATTTGGTTATGTGCTAGACATTTTTGTAGTGAGAATTTTCTTGTGTACCGGGAATTGTTCTGTGTACTCGCCATTTGGTCATGTACTAGACATTTTCGTACTGGGAATTTTCTTGTGCACCGAGAATTGTTTTGTGTACTGGCCATTTGATTCAGTACTGGACACTTTTGAACTAAAAATTTTCTTCTGTACCGGGAATGGTTCGGTGCACTGGCCATTTGGTTATGTACTTTGATGTTTTTAGAGATGAAGAAGATAAAATGTGAAACAAATAAGAATGGTGAAGAACAGAAAACTTTTAGAGAGAGAAATAACAGAAAATAAGAACATAAAACTTTTAGAGTGAGAAAGAACAGAAAACTTTAATGTTTTTAGAGATTGAAAGAGATGAAGAAGATAAAATGTGAAACAAAATAAGAATGATGAACATCCAAAAATAAGAACATAAAACTTTTAGAGAGAGAAAGAACAGAAAATTTATGTTTTTAGAGATTGAAAGAGATGAAGAAGATAAAATGTGAAACAAAATTAGAATGATGAAGAAGATTTTTGGATGTATAAATAAGAAGAAAGAAGGAGTTGAAACAAAATATAATGGGCGGGATCCAAAAAAATTGGCTGAAATTTCGTCAAAAAATGGCGCCATTTTTGAATTTTTAAAAAATCTGAATGTTTCTCTGACATTACGTCATGTACGGGGAATTAATTTCTTCGCTGTCGTCCGTCAGATTGTCAGAAAATACGAAAATTTCCCGTGGAGGGGTAAAAGAGGGATAAATAAAATGAAAACCAGAAAACTGTGAGTTGTCCTGACAATTTGGACTGGAAACACATTTCTGTCCGAGTTTGGACTGAACGCGCATTGAACCCCCAAAATTTAGACCAAACGCTCATTTTTCCTATTATATATTTATCCTAATTATTTTAATTTTGTTAACTAATTTGAATATTTGTCTTGAAAAACTAAATAGGATATTCTAATATGGTCTCAAAGTGTGGATGGGATACACAAGGCTTTTTTTTGGACGTAATCTAATATATTATTGTTGTGTTTGATATTTGGGAAATAATTCCATTGAAATAAAAGGTTTTTTATGGAAAGTCTTCCATAAAGTTTATTTCGTAGAAATCAGAGTTCTTTCGTTTGGTTATCATTTATTATTCCGTGGAATTATGAACTCTATTATTTGGCTGACAACTAACTTCTACAGACATAATATTCATTTAATAACTTTTATTTATTACTTATGTAGTTAAAATGACATTTTTACCCTTATATTGCTAAAATTACATTTTCGTCTTTATGCTATCCAAAGAGATTTACTAATATAAAATGGTAAAAATGTCATTTAAATACAAAAGTGTAGACAATCTATTTTTACTAGATAAAGGTAAGAATGTCATTCAGACCACATAAGGGTAAAACTGTCATTTTAGTATTATACGAGGGTAAGAATGTCATTTTGACAACATAAAGGTAAAATGTCAATTTAATATTATAAAAGGGTAAAAATGTCATTTTGACTACATAAAACTAAAATGTCATTTTGACAACTTTGTAAACATGTCATTTAGTAAGAAGGTCAAAAATGTCATTTGCTCAATGTATAAAATAAAAGTGTGTTTTAGTAAATGTTTGATAAAAATGTCATTTTGAACATATATGCAGATACATATTAGGTTTCAAGTATCCGAATATATTAAAATATTTTTATTTTTATTTTTGATTTTCACGGAAGCTAATTTCGAGGGGGAACAAGAAATTAAAAGTGAAATATTTCATGGAAATAGATTATCTAGGAAACTAAAGCCATGAAGTTATACTTCGTATAAAACGGAGAAAATACCTATTTCTACGAAAATTCTTTTAATTCTACAGAAATAGGTGATATAAAACACACCCTAAAGAGAAAACAATGATGAAGATCTTAAGCTCTTTTCCAATGGCACATTACATAAAAAAATATAATTAATTTAACTAGTGTAAAATTGTTATGAAAGATATTGGAAGGAATCTAAATGGACCATTTCAAGAAGGCCAGCGCTTTGGGGAAAGCAAAATAGTTTCCGGGGTGTGAAGACTTGGTCAAAAATTGGTCAATTTTGTTTGACAATTTTATTTAAGGGAAAAGCAAAATAACTTCTCCACCTCAGCTCTCTCTCTCTCCACCTCACTTCTCTCTCTCTGCCACCTCATCGTCTTCACCGGTGAAGGTCGCCGGCCGGCCAATTTCCGGCCGGCGACCTTCAACCATAA
>BEHA01002871.1:545877-555909 GCA_002897215.1 Eschscholzia californica subsp. californica | reverse complement strand
TCTTCTTTTAGTGGAAACATGGACATTAGATTTTTTTAGGCACAATCAAAGCCATGAGGTTTGTTAATCTATATAGAAAGATTAAAGCCAAAACTATTGTCCTAAGATTGGCCACGATTTAGCATTAGTGATCGGAATTGTTGGTGGTCAGAATTGTTGGTGGTTGGAATTTGTGGTCGGATAAGATTTGAGAAAGATGAAGATTAGGGGACAGGAGACAAGTTAGTTAATTTTTGGACTAAAAAAATAAATAAGTACTCTAAGTCAATAATGGTTGACTAAGTCTTTATTCTCTAGAGATTTTTCTTTATTCCCCAAAGCCGGCCTTTCATTATCCCTTCCACTTGTAGAATGTTTCATCATTGGAACTGAACCATTTTTTACCCAGTTAGGCATTTCAAACTTATATTTTCTTACCTAAGTTGAGTTGTTGTTGTTCAGTATGAAGTGCCTAAACTTGCATCTCAACTTTGTTCATCATACACACGACTAAACTCCCATCTAATTCAACCAAGTAAGGAGTATAATGATCTCCCACATTCAGGCATATAGGCAAGACATGAGTTTTGTACTCTTCAGTGATTATGTTGATTGACAATACATAAGTAAGTTTTTTTATAATGATAAGCGGGAGAAGCCTGGACCGAATACAGAGAATTAAGAAGTCAAAAAACAGCAAAAAATCAGCAAAAAAACGTACATCATTTCATTAGCCCCACCCCTTCCTCATTCTCACCGTCCCTCTAGAATCTGCATTAAAAATGTTGACTAATTCCACCGACAGTTGACTAATGTTTAGGTGAGTGACACCCGGTCAGAGCTTCATTTTTGACAAGTAATCAACAGCTTGATTAGCTTCTCTATAGACGTGAAAAACCCGAAAACTCCGAAATTGACTTCGAAACCTCTGAATTCTCTTCCATGTTCGCCTCGCCCTCCATGGTAATTTCTGATGTCAGTTTGCAAGAAGTAGCTTGATATTCATTGAATCAAGACCAAACTCAACTTCCTGCAACCCGGCACTAATTGCTGACTCCAATCCCAACTCCACACCCTGCAGCTCATGTACAAAAATAGTTTGTCGATCAACCTACCTAGTAGTTGTCCTAACAACAATCCCCTCCGAATCTCGAATAATAGCTCCATATCCCGCATCCACCTCGTTTAGTGCACCATCAGTGTTAATCATGTATCTCCCTGTCATCGGTCGAGTCCATTTACAAGACGTATAAATCGGCTTTTGAAGGGACATAGTTAGATTCCAGCGATCAATGGTCCTCCGATACTCCTCTGTTTCTTCAAACTGTTTGGTAATGTAGCTTGATACGCACTTCATCACAAATAGTATGAATAATCAGCCCCGACGACATTACAGTGCTTCTAAATACCCTATTGTTTTGCTCATTTCAAATATGATAGACATAAACAATATTTAAAAGCAAACGACGGGCCGCAATAGAGAGCCCACCAAAGTGATCAATACACCATTCTAACTCATCTTCCCAATAAACAGTACATAAGTACGTTGATCACTTGGCCCCTTAACAACCAGTTTATAGCGCCATCCTTAACAAGCTTGGTTTGTTTCGAAATACGAGGGACTAGTTCCTTCACTCGCCAAGTCCTATCTTGTCCAATGGTCAAGACCTCAAGTCTAGCCATGTAATGAGATATCAAGAAATTGAAGGCAAACCTAATTAACACTTCATATCTCTTGTTGGTTGAATCATATGCAAGAGATAATTCAAATGATGGGGTGAATGGTTCTGGATTCGGGAGAGCGTAAAGCTGTTTGGTTGTTGGATTACATATTGCCATTATGTTTAGGTCATCAAATTGGGCCATAAAGATAATGCCATTGCAAGAATCCATTACCGAGTAATAAGTAGGATTTATATAGTCCGACCGGTTTGAAAACTTCAACGACGTTACTTGTGTCCTCTTTGTCTAGGAGATAACATAACAGGTAAAATAGGTTTAGGCCATTTCTTCATATGCATTTGGCTGTTATTTGCTTCTCTGATTAGGTATTCTGGTCTCTCTTTCAATTGTTGGAAGTGTGCTTTTATCATATGAGGATCTTTGATGCAAAGTTCCCAATCCTTACAAACAAATATCAACAATATGCACCATTGCTCCATAGGGAGTTGGTGTATCATTGGTTTGTCTTCCATGACATGACCTGGACTGTAGTGATAAACCAAAGAGAGAATTATGCCATTGTAAATATACAGTCTATCATCTTAAACTATCAAAACTATTTCACAAGATTCTTTTAATGATCAAACATAGAATATATTATATACCTTCGTTGATACTTGATAGGGAAAATTTCAAGTTTCTATTTTTGGCCTTGTGTTGCTTTTATTTTGTGTTTCTTCTATAAAGTAGTTTTTTTTTTCTTTTCAACAAATAAAAATTAGTTCTTTTTTGAGAAGTTATATGATTAAATGATTCTTTACCTCTGGAGTCACAATCTCCCACTTCTGAGTCGTTAACTTTAGAACCTGCATTAATCGAATAAATCATGAGTGAAATTCAAATAACTGTATGAAGTTTATGGAACTAATTTGAAGAAATTATTATTTAATGGGGATCAATAGAAGACGAGAAGAAGCTTAATCACAGGAATATATCGACCATATGGATTTTGAACTTTACTTCCTTAGTCTGCTTCTCCATAGCTTTACATTGTTCATAGTGTATGCTCGATTGATTTCAAACTTAAGCACTGAACTTGGCTTATTTTAAATATAAGTTATGGTGATCATCAGCAAACATATTGATGTCCATCGTTATTTGAGTTCCATGCCATATTTGAGCTGGCTGATAGCTATTTAGGATTTGCCATATGTTTTCTACCTATTTGATATGTTATATTCGTATTTTGTTTTCCGTTATCAAATATAGGCATTATAACGGAAAAAAATACGAATATAATATTTTGTTTTAGATATCATGTGCAAAGGTCGATGGCGACAAAAAAAAAATTTTGTTTTAGACGCATGAGCCAACACATAAACTACAAGCAGTGCAAAGGTCGACGGCGACAAAAATATTTTGTTTTAGAGGGTAAAAACTAACCAATTACTATAAGTTATTGTTTGGGACTCTACTGCCTGTATTGCATCTCTCTCTCTCTCTAGAAAACTTGTAACCGTTCTTTGAACAAATCTTCCGATCTTCGCTGCTTATCCAGAGAAGGGTCTTGCCTTCGCCGGATTCTTTCCTTTTTAGTTCCAATAAACAGAACACCAAGAAACGCAAAAATGGTTTCTAGAATCATGAAGAAAACCCCATCAAAACCTAGCATAGAACGCAAAATCGTCGTAGAAAGAGATCCCCTCTGAAGAATCTTACAAATGCTTCGTCAGTCGTCATTGCGTTGATTAATAAGTCAATCTTAACTTGTCAACGTCGTTTCATCAAATTCTTTTCAAAACTCACAAAGATCTGAACCCCAAATCGTAGAAAACAGGGAGTTCATCTTTTGAAAAATTCCCAAGATGAAGAAAGAAAGGTTAGAAGATAATAGTTTATGTTGGTCTTTAAATTTCAACAAGATCGATGTGATTCCGCCATTGTTATCCTCTGAGACAAGAACAACCTTTTTTGTGTAGATGAAACATTGATTCATTCAAGAACAGATCCACCACCAGAGAAATTTGATTTCATTGATCAACCTAAAATTCATGGTGTATTAATGTATTTTTACGGTTTAAAACGTATGGGTAAAGGAGGCGGTTTTCCAGTGATGGCGGCGGTTTTCCGGTGACGGAGGCGGTTTTCCGGCGACGGCAGCAGTTTTCCGGTGACAACGACGGTTGTTCTTTTAGTTTTATTCCCGTTATTTTGTCAGACCTTTAGGGTCTCTTTTCACGATCTTTAGGATCTTTTTTCAACCTTTAGGGTCTTTTAGTTCTCGATCTTTAGTATCAATGTGTAAGCGTCTAGTCCAATTTCTTTCCCTTCATGAGGCACTTTGCATTTAAAGGTATGTAACTCTCATGAAGTTTTTAGAGGAGAGAAATAACAATTATCGTCCATGTAAATCGTGATTTTATCACTTGTGAATAGAAATTCCATGGTCCACCCCACTTGAATGTTGCAGATCTGAGTTCTACGATATTTAAAGCTTACGACAAGACATGGTCTCCATCTATCGTAATGTCGTTCTCTCACTCTCACGGGTTTCACGGACTCTGATTGGGTTAACTTTCCTCGCACCCGTCGTTCCACCACCGAGTATTGTTACTATGCTTGGTTTGCGTCCTCTGTCTTGGAAGTCCAAGACAAATTTCACAATTTCCCGTTCATGCGCGAGCTAGAGTTTTGTGCTTTAGTGGCGTTGACTGCAGAACTTCAGTTGTTGAAGTACCTATTTTAAGACCTTCACATTTCCATTCCTGGACCTCCTTAAGACCATGCGTATCTAATGTCCTGGGTAGATTATGGATATTTCCACCAAGCCTTTGGGTTTTTGTCAGATATCTTTCCCTACTCCAATTTGTTGTGGGTATTGAGTATATTTGTTATAATGATTTTTCTGGTGCTAAACGAATTTTAGAAACTCTTTACGGTTCGTTGAGGCTGAACAAATTATTAAGATGTTCAAGTTCCATGGCAATTTATTTGTTTTTATTAATTCTATCTTATCGTTTTCTTTTACTAATTTCTTTTTTCTTTTTCAATAGTTTTGATCACTACTAGTATAACAATGGTTAACTGTAGTTGTAAGACTTTCATATCTACTTTTCATTTCAATTTAAGAGACAAACTATGATGTTCATCATTTTAATGTTCTCACAATTTATTATGTATGATATTTTGAATTAATATGATTTCCAATTTGGAAAATAAGTAGCAATCAGATGATTCAAAGAGGCAAATAATAAATCAATAAGTTTAGCTTTATTGATAATGTAGACATTTCCCCTTTTCAATGTCAATTTCTTATGTGAAATTCATTAATTTTTATGACTAGTGATGGTCCAAAAACTACCCAAAATCGTGAAACTAATCAAATTTTATATTACTATTTGATATATTTTGAGGCTTCATAGGGCTTGATTGCAGGGTGAATAAAGATAATCAAGTATAATAATAACAAAGTATGTCTCACCCAGTTGCTCATGATCACTTTGTCGTATGGTAAATCGTTGATTCGATTGTGGGAGTTTTTGAAACTACAAATTCTTTCAAACCTGAAATTTCAACAATGAAGAAAAGTTAATTGTACAGTTAATGTCTATCACACTATAAATTTCCAAAAGCAAAAGAGATAAAAGGATGAATTTTTATCTCTTAAAATAACTTGATTTTTTATGATTCTACAAGTTTCATCAAATTTGAGAAGGAAACAACGATTATGATATAAGATTCTATCAGATGAAAAATCAAACTAAAATAACTAAGAAAGCACATATTTTACCAATCCCGGATCTCCATTGGCAGGGGAGATGGAGAGAGAGAGAGAGAGGGATGTCGGCGACTGCTCTACTCATCGCTTTATAAATTAGAATATATAGGTAGGATTAGGGCAACATGGAGAAAAGCACAATACGCACGCTTAAATCACACCACATATCTTTTTCAATTTAGGAAACTAAATCATAGAGATTAAAGAGAATAATGCCAACTAATCAAGACTGTATTGCCAAACATTCCTAACGTCTTTGAAAACGCCACGGTTTTGTTGTTGATAATGACAATTGACACATGATATCCACTTTTTTGTTTTCATTTGAATAATCCCCGACTTTGGGGCATAAAGAAAAGTTTCTGGGGCATAGAGATTTTGGTCAACAAGATCCGATTTAGTGGACGACAAAAAATTGGATTTTTTATTTTTTGCTCCCTAATCTTGATCTCTACATCTTTCTCTCTTCTACTCTCTCTCTCTCTCTCTCTCTCTCTCTCTCTCTCTCGTTATACATCCCTCTCGTTGTCTTTATCTCTCTCTCGTTGTAGATCTATCTCTATAGATCTTCCTCCATAAATCTTTCAATTTTTAGTAAAGTTTTACAAAAACCCTAGCTTTAACTTGTTGATTCCTATGGAATTTTGATTCATTAATTAAATTTTTGATGTGGGCTCCGTTAGAATGGTTCCTCGATGTGAGTTTTGTTGAAATGATTTCTCACAAAACTAAGGATGGAGCTGCTGCTCTTGCAAGATCGAATGCTTACGAGGGTATTCCACCAACATATGATCATTCCTGATGCTCTTAAGTGGGTTTGATTCTTTAGTGGTTTTAGGGTTTTCATTAGTCTTTAGAACGAGTTGAACTGAGGTTTGATTTTCTATTTTTTGTTGTTGTTGTGTGTTAGGGTTTCGAGGCTTCATCTGTACACAAGTATTACTTGTAGGGTAGACTTCCAAGTGTGAGAAAGAGGGAGCAGTAGGAGAGAAAGAGAGGGAGGGAGGGGGAAAATATAAAAAAAATTCGGATCCAAATTAAATATTGCGTCTTAGGTCAAATATTGTTGACCAAAGTTTATGTGTCAGAGACTTTTCTTTATGTCTCAAAGCAGCGACATTGAATAATCAATCAATACTTATGCATTTAAATGCTTTTGTTTAGCGGCGGTTTTAATTTTTGTAAGGGTGTGTTTGATATCTCCTATTTCCATTGAAATAAAAGGATTTCCATGGCATTGAGTATTTCCACCGTTTGATACGAAGTATAATTCCATGGCTTTAATTCCCTAGGGAATCTATTTCCATGAAATAGCCCACTTTTAATTCCATGCTCCACCTTAGGAATTAGTTTCCGTGGAAAGTCAAAAATAAAATAAAAAATATAAAAATATATTCGGATACTTGAAACCTAATATTTATCTTCATATATGTTCTAAATTACATTATACCCGTAAAATTTAACAAAATAAACTTTTACTTATACATTGGGCAAATGACATTTTTCCCCTTCTTACCAAATGACATGTTTACAAAGTTGTTAAAATGACATTTTGGCTTTTATATAGCGAAAAATTACATTTCTACTTTTTTATAATATCAAATTGACATCTTACCCTTATGTTGTCAAAATGACATTTTTACCCTCGTATAAATCAAAGTGACATTTTTACCCTTATGTTGTCTGAATGACATTCTTACCTTTATCTTGTAAAAACGGCATGTCTAAACTTTTACATTGAAATGACACAAGGTTAAATAATTGTACAACATATGGTCAAAAATATAATTTTGAAAACATAAAAGTAAAAATGTAATTTTGACTACATCAGGACGAATACATAAAGAAAAATGTCATTTTGACTACATAGGGAGTAAATAAAAACTCTTATTAATTGAATATTATATTCGTAGAAGTTAGTTGTCAACCAAATAACAGAGTTCGTAATTCCACGAAATAATGAATGACTATCAAACGAAAGAACTCTTATTTCCACAGAATAAATTCCGTGGAAGACTTTCAATGGAACTCTTTTATTTCCATGGGATTATTTCTCTGATATCAAACACAACCTAAGATCTTTAATCGTCTTTAATAGAGAAGACAAATAATGAATATGAAAATATGAAGATAAACGACTAAACATAAAGAGAAACATGAATGATGAAAACAAAAATAAAGAAGAAAAATAGGAGAATTTTGAATTTTGGAATGTGCAAGTTTGCCTGATGAGTCAGTGTATAGAAAAACACAAAAAGAGATTATCTCAGTATTTCTCCTACTTTAAGGGGCCACGCGAGAAACCTCTCATACTTTAGGAGGCAATCTGAAATAACCCATTGCTCTTATATCACTTCACATTGCAATAGAAAATCAATATTTCCCTATTTTGCTCTTACATAAAGGATTTTAATATTCTAGTATGGGGAATTTGGTCAAAACTCTCTAAGAAATTATGACTTTGGTTAAAAAGGATTCATCAAAGTTTTTTAGGCTTCACCTCCCTGATGGCAATTATGTAATTTTCAATTTCAGTAAAAAGACCAACCTAACCCTAGTCTAAGAAAATACCTTGCAAACACTTTGCACTGCCTTGCAAAGCCTTGCAAACACCTTGCAGAGCCTTGCAAACACCTTGCATGGTTTTTGCAAACACCTTGGATAGTCTTGCAAGCAATTTGCAGAGCCTTGCGAACATCTTGCAGAGCCTTGCAAAAACTTTGCAGAGCCTTGCGAACACCTTGCATGACTTTTGCAAATACCTTGCACAACCTTGCGAACACCTTGCAGAGCCTTGCAAAACTTTGCAATTACCTTGCAGAGCCTTGCAAACACCTTGGAATGTCATGCAAATGGTTTGCAAATTAGTTTTTGAATTGATTTAACATGAAATTTGTTACAAATTATTATGTATTGTCTAATAGAATGTTGTATCGAAAAACTAGCTAAAACCCCTACAAATTCACAATAGTCATTTTATAAGTTCTAGCACCATCATTTTACATTTCTTCGAAAAACTTCCAAAGCTTTCATGAAATTCTCAATTTGAACATAAATACCAATCATGATTGTCCAAGAAAAAAATTTTCTCACAAGCATTTCATTTAACAACTTTATAGCTATTTCAACCAACCTAAGTCTTGTATAACCAACTAACGTTGCATTCCAAACAACAACATCACTTTCAAGCATTTTATCAAACACATTGCTTGCATCAACTATACTTTCACAACTTCCATATAAATCCAACAAATAAGTTTGAACGTAAACATCAAAACTAACAAATTGTCATCCATCATTCATAACTCAATGAAAATAAAGCAATGAAGAAGTTGGATTATACCTTGAAACACTATCAAATTCTCCTTCCATTGAAAGTATATAAAACTTTATCTCTCTAGAATTTAGAACCAAAAACTAAATCAAACCCCTTAAAAGCCTCTTCAAACAACAAGCAAATAGATTAAATCACCAAAACCTAAAAACATCAACCTATCTTATAGCCAAAATTGATTCAAACCCCAGAAATTCTAATCGGCATCGACAATCCAACTCGGTTCGTTCATGAGAAAAACTAAAGTCCCTGATTTATTAGTTAGATTATTACTAGGTATTTCTAATTGAATGAAGGGTATTTATGACTCTTAAAAAGTTGGTGCTTTTAAAAATGTCCTTCAAGCCTATTTTTATAACTTACATGGGGCCTAGCTAGTTAAAAAGATGGGTTGTCTTTTTAACAAAAAAATATAAGAAATTAGGCCTCCGGCCCAATTTCCTGTTCTAGTATTTCATACTAATTCATTAAGTTTACTATATTAGTTGAAAAAAAATTAGGGTTTATGAATGTTTTGTGCCGAAAAACATATATTGTGCACAAAAAAAAAATATGATTTAAGATGAAAAAAGAAATCAAACTGCATCATGAAATTAGAGATTATGTGATAAGTGAAAGAGATGTGAGAAAGTAATTAGGAGAAAGTCCTCACTAAGTGATGGAGGAGTAAAGAATCGGAGGAGATATTCACTAAAGTCATAGAGGAGTTTTTTGTTTCTCAGTAACTTTAATAAAGTATTAGTTAGGATTTACTCCTCATTGTTAAATTAGATTAAAATGACTGCCTTTTTTATATCACTCAAAGTAATAGATATAAACACTCGTACCACACACAATCTGGCTATAAACACTAGGAAGCATGGCCTTGCATACTCATATTGTACTTGTATATGCTGTATATCAACATGGTATCAATGTAATAAATTCTATATCTAATAAATAAATTTTATGTTTAGAAAATGATTGTTTGGGTTTGAAATATTATCATAATAACTAAAAACACCTAGATCTTTTCATATTAAGTACAAGTTATCAAAATATTATAAGTAAAAAGAGATCAAGTTCAAAATAATTTTGATATTTATTATTCAGGTCATTTTCTAATTGTTTGGTTCCCAATATACCCTTATCCATAAGAAATCACTTTCTCTCTCAAGCAACCCAAATTTTTTCTAGGGTTTTTTCTTTCTACTCCTTCGAATCCTTCTCTTCGTCTGAATCTTCTTATTCTTCGGATCTTCTTCTCCAATTTTCAGGAACCTATCTTCGAAGTTCTATT
>BEHA01002871.1:517925-543776 GCA_002897215.1 Eschscholzia californica subsp. californica | reverse complement strand
GGCAAAAATTCATTGGTGATTCTTAGTATGATTGAACTTATGAATGATGAAATCGATTCCAAACTCAAGATTTCATAGACACATATTCTTAGTTTATGTTCTCGATTTGCAAATCGAGTTTGCAAGATATGCAACTCAAGATTATATTCTGTAAAGCTTGCAAATCATGTTTGCAATCTTTTTTTTGCAAACACAGTTTGCAGTTTACATTATGCAAACACATGTTTGTAGTTTACATAATGCAAACACACGTTTGCAGATCAGATTGTTGCAAACACGTTTGCATAACAGATTGTTGCAAACACGTTTGCATAACAGATTGTTGCAAACACGTTTGCATAACAGATTGTTGCAAACACGTTTGCATAACAGATTTTTGCAAACACGTTTGCAGAAAGGCGTAAAGGAAAAAAACGTCGTTTTTTCTTGGTTTTTTTTTTTTGAAAAAAAATATTGAAAGTGGATCTTGTTAGAAAGCTAATGAAAAATCATTTCTAAATATATAATTTTTATAGAAATCCGACATCTCAAACAAAAATTATATCGATTTAAAGTTTAAAGAAAAATAAAAGAATTTAGTTACACAAAATGACGAAAAGGGGTATTTTAGTATTTGCACACTTTTTGACCTGAATAATAATTTTCAAATGTTTAGTGCTTTTCTACTCATTTTCAATATTATTTTGACCTTTCTAGTAATTACCTCTAAGATTGTGTAAAAAAAAAAAGTAGTAGATGCATAACTTGTATATTTTTTTTTTAAGTTGGAACTATTAAGATGGTTACTACTAGTGAGGGTAGTAAATATTTAACTTGTCACTAAGAATCTAAGATGGTGTCATTCATGCGCTAAATAATATCACTAATTAGCAATCGAGTTATTTTATTTTCATTCTGAAAATATCCTTACCGATTAAAGTTTACTTTATCTCTCAAGAAACCTCGAAATTTAGTTAGTTGTTCTTCTCTTCTTCTTCTTGAGAGCTTCTCCATCTTAGAATCTCCTTCATCTTCGATCCTCTATTGCTTCTTCTTTTTATTTTTTGTGATTCTTCTTTTTCTGCAATTCTTCTTATAAGGTTTTTGTATAAATTGACATGCTTTATTCACTGCATAGAAAATGTCGGGGCGTGCTATGGTTAGATATTGTAGGGCCCCTACCGCACTTCGCTATTGGGTGGCATCAGATAAAACCTCTCCAGATTCAGAAGAGAGTTTATGTGAGGCTGAAATTGGTGAGGAGATAGGTTAGGAATCTTCTATTCTTACTCTTTTCAAAAGATCTACAATATACTTTGGATGAGAAAGAATAACACCAGACTGATTGCGAGTAATTTCTATACTCCAAAAATAATGAAGATCCCCAAGATCTTTGAGAGCAAACTCTTCGCTAATCTGTTGCACGAGTCGTTGAATAGTTGAGGTGTTCTTTCCAGTAACTAATATATCGTCAACATAAATTAAAGGGCAAAGAAGATTAATCCCTTGTTTTAAGATAAACAACGAAGCATCCGTTTTGGAACTTTGAAAGAAAATAAATAATAAATATGTGCTCAGTCGAGTATACCAAGCGCCTGGAGATTGTTTTAAATCATATATAGACTTCACAAGTTTCCATACATAATCGGGATGGGAAGAATCAACGAAACCCAAAGGTTGAGACATATATACCTCATCTTCCAAAACACCATTAAAAAAAGAATTATTAACATCAATTTGCCGCATACACCAATTTTGAGAAACCGCTAAAGAAATAACAACACGAAGTAATGTAAATTTGACAACTGGACTGGATGTCTCGTTATAATCCACTCCGAACTGTTGGTTGAACCCTTTCGCAGCTAGCAGAGCTTTGTTCTTTGCTATGGTGCCATCAACATGTCGTTTAATCGAGAAAATCCATTTTGAACCTAATACATTCATATTTTTCTGTCGTGGAACCAAAACCCAAGAACCTTGTTGTAGCAATGCATTTAACTCAGTTGCCATTGCATGCCGCCAATGAGGTACCTTAACCGCTTGAGATTTACAAGTCGGTATTTCTTCTTCTTCGTGATTGAAGACAGCGGAATAAACTAATCGATGCGTCGAACAATGAAAAACCCGTCTTTCGAAAATGCCATCCTCTACACGAGTCTGCATGGGATGAACACAGACTCTTGTTTTTTCAATTGGAACACATGGTATAGTACTTTGTGGAACATTATCATTAGTTCGTGAGAGAAGACATGGAGAAATTTGATTTGGTAAGTGATCTTGAGCCAACTCTGACTTTGGCAAGGGACTCTCACCAATTGGTAATGTGGAGATGTTGTAACTAACCTTGCATTAAATGGAGGTACTGTAGATTCAACTTTAGTAGGGGTATAAGGCACAATTGGAGCATGTATTGATGGAAGAACTACTCGTGACTCAGTAGATGAAGAAGTACTATATTTCTCATCATGCGAAAGGGAAAACAGATTCAGTAAAAATAACATGTCGAGCAATATAATTTGGTTACTTGAGAGATCAAGACATCGATAGCCGTGGTGGTGAAGAGAATAACCCAAAAATACACAACGTACTGAGCGATATTCCATCTTATGTCGGTCATACGGTCTAGTGTACGGATAACATTCACAACCAAAAACCTTCAAAAATTTGTAAACTGTTTTGTCTTACACATGAGTTCCAATAATGTACGTCTTTGTAATACTCTGGAAATGAAGACGATTAATTAAGTATACCGCACTTTCAAACGCATGATGCCAATATTGTTTTGGAACGTTTCCTTGTGCCAACATGGTAAGGCCTGTTTCAACCACATGGCGATGGCGTCGTTCAGCAACCTCATTTTGCTCATGAGTATAGGGGCAATCAATAAAACGTAAAATACCATGATCTTGAAAAAATTACATTTAATTTAATAAATTCGCCATCCCAATCAGATTGCACTGAGTACTAAATAAATTCTCAACCAACAACTTAAATTTAGTAAAAATACTAAATGCTTCAGACTTCAATGTCATCGGATAAAGTCATCAATATTTAGAAAAATCATCAAAATAAAATACCGATAATGATAGACCCAAAATAGGTCTATTCCCGCAAGTATACGGGGTCAAGTTATAGTATTTATAATAAGATCGAGTATCGTCCCAAGAGATAGGTAGGTAACTTCGGATATTGAATGCGGGTTTAACCCAATAATCAAGATGTCAAGTTATCTGTTTCTTATAATTTTCCAACCAAGAACATATTTAACATCATGGGTAGCTAAAACCCTAAATCTTAATACACCAAATTAGCAAAAAGAAAAACCGGGAATGAAAATCTTAAATTTGAATCAAGATTGAAACTATAACAATAAAAAAGATAATAAGATCTGGTTCACCAGATCTAGAGAGAGAGAGAGGGTAGAGTTTAAAAAAAAAATATATTTTTAGAGAGAGAGAGAAGAGTGTTTTAAAAAAAGTTTTTTTTTAATGTTTGAAGGTCGCCGGCTGGAAAATTGCGTCGGCGAGCGAACGTCGCCGGTGAAGATGATTAGGTGGCGAGAAGATGAGGTGGTAAAGAGAGACGATGAGTTGGATGAGAGAGAGGAGATGGCTAGTTAACGGTGTTATAACGGAATCTGAAAAATGAGACCATCTGGGTATTTTTGATAAAGTAGGGGGCTAGGCAAGAAAGCAGTCACAAAATTGGGGGCTATTGGAGAAATAACCCTTTAAAAAATAAAGATAAATTTGAAAAAAATTCAGTATAAAAAAATTAAATTGTAACTAATGTGCGATGTAGTAGACTCCAATTTATGTCCCGAGAGGTTTTGAGATTTCAAGAAAGAATGTATCACAGGAGCCTCAATTTGATCCGCGTGAGAAGAGTTAGATGGGAACATCCATTCTTTCCCAAATAAGAAAACAAAATTTTGTTTTTATGGTTCCGGCTATTCAATTTTCATTTAGTTTACGTCCAACTATCCAAAATTTGTGTTTTGGTTTTCTTATGGCACATTATGTCTAGAATAAATAAGGTTTGAACCTCGGTATTGACAAAGAGTTGGAAAGCCATACTTATTATCATTCATACAATATAAAATGAGAGAGCAAATTTACGAGAGAAGTGATGGGATATGTACCTTAACATATTTTTTCGTTTGCAAATACAAGAAGAATAAAAATTGTGTTATTTCATTAGAGAAATAAAGCAAAATAAATATAGAAGAGTCTCGAAACCATTGAGATAGCTTGTATGACCAATTTGGTCTCTACAAAAATAATAGTAAAAACAAAGAGGTTGTGAGTTTCGAATCCTAGGGCACCCAGCCCGATACTTTAGGTGGAGTGATATGTTGCCGACTTTCTTTTAGGCCATTGTTTTGGGGAAAGCAGAAAAGTTTTCGGGGAAGACGGTGGAAAACAAAAAAAATTAAACCATACACACCTTTAATGTCGCAAGAGAAAAGTCGTCGGCCGGATGTTGCCGGCGACTTCACCATCATCTCACCGCCTCTTCTCTCTTTCTTCTTTCTCTTCTCTTGTTCTCTCTCTTCTCTTGTTCACTCTCTTCTCTTGTTCTCTCTTTCTTCTCAATGTGTCCGACGAAGGGGAGGAGCCCCTTTGCCGGAGCTCGTCTGGTTGTTCAAACCAGACTCGTCGGTTTGTTCTTAAAATCAGAGAGGATCTAGTTTGAAGAACAAACCAGATCTGGTTTCGTCTGGAAACTAAAGCTCCGACGAAGGGACTCATCCCCTTTGCCGGAGATGGAGAGGAGAACAAAAAAAAAAGATTTGTCATCAGAAATGGTGGAAGTTGTCGGAGCTGGTGGTGGTAGGTGAAAGGAAGAAGAAGTTGAAAAAGTATATGGAGTTGGTTGTTGGGGGTAAAAAAAAATTCTAATTTCTTTTTCCATCCAAAACTTTACACTCCGAAAAATTTCTTTATTTCCCCGTAACACCGACCTTCTTTAAATTTATAGCGATATATCTATATAGATAAGTTTAAAAGCCCACAATCCCCACCACACGGCCCTCTGTCTTTGTATATACACATCTTCCATAACTCAGGACCCAACAATCAAAGATCAATTGCAACAATGTATTTCCATGCATCCAAGATCATTTTTATGCTATCAACAAGCTTTTATAATCTTATAGAACTTTTGGATAAAAAAAAAGGTATTCTATGACTCAACTATAGTCAACATGGAAAAAGTTATTATCTTAATAAACAAATAATGGAAATCAAATATTAGGTCACATCATCCGGTTAATTTTCCAAATGATCAATAAATTACAAGAGTTTGTCGTTGAGTACCACTAATAGAACCATTTATAAAGATAAATGTGGATGGGGTCTTCTCATCCAAGAATCAACAAAGCTTTCATATGATGGTGGCAGGAATGCAAGCAATAGTACTACTTATCTTCTTCTTCGAATTTGACATCTATGTTTGCCAAATCTAAGAATACTCGGTTGAGTTCATCCATATGCTCTTTCAACGATTCCCCTTCTAACATCTGTAAACTACATAATTTCTTCTTTAGATACAAACGATTAGTTGGAGATTTCGTCATATACCTTGTCTCCAGCTTACTCCATAGTCCATCGGCTGTAGTTTCCGTCGCTACTTCCCGCAAGACCTCATTGCTTAAACAGAGTAGAATCTGACCATGAGCTCTCTCCATGAGATCTTCCTTCTCTGCTTCTGAAAGTGATTCATCGAGTGCAACCTTCCCATTCGACGTCTTCAACAGACCCGGTTGAACTAATACTATTCGCATCTTAATCTTCCAAAGATTAAAATCGTTACTTCCATCGAACTTCTCTATCTCGTATTTCGCCATCACAGAAACCTCAAAACCACAGCTCTGATACCAGTTTGTTATGCCCAATCGGGGTTAATGTGAACAATACGAGTAATCCAAGACAAGCAATAGAAATAGTAAAGAACAATCAAGAACAGAACACAGAGATTTACGTGGTTCGGTTGGTGAGACCTACTCCACGGCGACAACGGCGCGATGATTTCCACTATGATAAGCATTCAAGTTTACACAAGAGATTCGTGAGATTGTGTCTTACTGATATCTCCTTAGGGTTTAGTTATATAGCCACTAAACCCTAATCCCACCGCCTCACCGACTCTCTCTTTACAACCGACATTATACACATATAACACTAATCTCCGACATAAGCCTAGCTTCGCGTTCCACCTTTTTCTTGGAGTCCAACTTTGCCTCAGAGCACTGCTTCGCATACCAGTTTTGTCTCAGTAATTAGCTCCGCTAATGGGTCCAAGCTTCGGTAGGTTTAACCGGTGTCAAATCTTTAACAGGGCCCTTCTGTAAAAAAACAAGATTGCTTAAAATTTACAGTTTAAAAAATGGTTATTTCCCTAATAGCCCCCAACTCTGTGACCGGTGTCCTGCCTAGCCCCTTACTTTATCAAAAATACCCAGATGACCCATTTTTTCAGATTGCGTTATAACACCGATAACTAGTCATCACCTCTCTCTCATCCAACTCATCGCCTCTCTCTGCCACCTCATCTTCTCGCCACCTCATCATCTTCACCGGAGAAGGTCGCCGACCAATTTTCCGGCTGGCGACCAACGAATCACAAGTTGACATTGATTCATCCATAGAAATCGAACCTCCATCTGACCGGCTAGGAGAAATATTCATTCTACAAGGGATAAGAAGGGGCATGATGGTGGGGGTTGGTCTATCATTTGTTGCAGGAATAGTGTTCTTAGTACCACCCGAAACATTTGATTTCAAATATGAGGATGCAGAAACAGAAGATCGAGGCACGCTTGTACGTCTAACATAAGTAGAAGGTTCCTTCTTTATCTTTGGAATGGTAACTACACGTGGTACCTTCAACAATAAAAAGCAGAGTCAACATATTATAGGTATGTTCTTAATCAAGAACTATAATGGCTTCAAGACCAATCATTCCTCACCACCCCAAACAACAAAGAGAAATATCCTATTTGATTAATACAATATTAGCTATCTTCATCAATGTTACACTTCCCTTCCTCTCCTTCATAAATACAACATAAACAACAAATGGATTCTCATTCTGTTCAACATTACCCTATCCCATTATAAGAATAAGATTTGAAGTCTAGACAATTCTTTGCTCTTGCAATTTTCTTCAAAACAAAACATGAAAAATCAAACCTATTGTGGGTATAATCAATTTGGGTAGTTTGAGTAGGCACTTCAAAACCAGAGAGTTGCTTAATCTTTTCTTGTTAATCACTAATCTTTGTCAGTACTTTTTTTTTTGTTGAAGGTAACCATAGATTAAATCAAAATGTTATTACAATACTTATCAACTAAAATACACGGTACATTCCTCCACACTTTATCTCTCTGGTTCTTCCTTGCCCATTTTGCGAGAATGTCTGCATTGTGATTCAGCTTTCTCACCGTAAACTGAAATTTGATATCCTGGAACTGGTGCATGTAAGACTTGATTTTCTTTAGATGAAGGATAGATTGCCATTGAACTGCATTTTTATCATTACAAAGATGATTTATAAGGTTGATATTATCACTTTCTATGATTATGGACTGGAGGTTCATCTCCTTGGCCCATTCAATTCCAAGCAGGATAGCCTTAGCTTCACTTTCTTCACTGTTTCTCGATCTGCTAGATTTAACTTTAGCGCCGATGAATTTCGATTTATCATTATGTGCAACCATGCTAATTCCCATGATAGAAGAACTATCAGTGAAAGAGGCGTCAACGTTAATTTTTATCATATTGCTTGGCGGCGGTTGCCATTTTTCATCAGTTGAAGAAATAAATTTTGTATCCGTTTTACTATACTTTTTGTTTAAGTTCGGGTAGTTTTCAATCATTTTAATAATTTTATGCGGTTCATTTATCTCATGCTGAAAGCAGTGGTCACACCTTACTTTCCAAATAACCCAAAGAACTGTAGTTAGATGGATGTTCCCTTTGGTGTAGCAAAGGTTCCTGTTCTCTTCCCAAGAGAAAATCCAGTCCGAAATGGATGAGATATTCTCCGAGATTATGTCGAAATAGAACCAGATGTTTTTAGCTAGGGCACAGTGTAAAAGAGCATGTTCAATAGATTCATTAAAATTGCAATTGGGGCAGTTATAAATGTTACCTATATACTTACCAATTCTACCTCTTGATGTGACACGAAAATGTCACATTTGGAGAGCCTAACTTAGACTAATTAGTCCCTTTTCAAGTGTTATCAATAATATTTTATGTATTTTTCATGTTAGGTACCTATTTTGGAGTTAAACATGTAAATCGGAATAAAGGAAACGAATTGTCACTATCATTTCATGTGTTGAAAACGAGAGAAAAAGACTTCAGCCAAATCAAATGACAAGAAGAGTCAAAGACGAGTCCAACGGTGAAAACGGAAGTCCATTCCGAGTTTGGACGGGGAAGTTGTGAAAGAAAGAAGTCGAGGTTCGGTCTTAAAACAAAGATTCTATGAAGGCACCCCCCTTGATTTTCAAGTGTAGATTAAAGCCTCAGTCTAAAACCCAAGAGCCTAGATATGAAGGAATAAAACCCAAGCCCAAAGAAGATGAAAGAAGGAAGAGATTTTGGAGGCACCCAATGGACCCAAGTTTGAGTCAAAGTCAAGGTTGACTAAGTCTAGGGTTTGAGTCAAATACACTATTCATCTTCTTCCTCATTCATCATTTGAACAACCAAGGAAGAGAGAGAAAAAGGAGGCTAGAGCTTGAGGGTTTGTTCTTGAGAAAGTTTTGAAGGTTAAAAGAGAGAGAAAAGAGAGAAGAAAGGAGGAAGATCCGGCCAAGCTAGGCCGGCCAGCACTAAGGCCGGCCTAGTCTTGGCCGGTAGCAGCTCGGGACGAGCACAAGAAGATGGCTGCTGTTCGGGTCTTGAAGTGTGCACGAACATCAGCACGGGAAGCTAAAGAACGGCACGAGCAGCTCGGGATTTGGCCAGGAACAGCAGCTGCAGCCCGAGCAGCACCATTAAAGGAAGCTTCACGCACGGTACAGCCATGAACAGCAGCCTCGAGCAGGTTTGGAGGCGGCTGCAGCTCGGGAGCAAGCTCGGGACGCGCACTCAAGAAGCCTTTGGCCCGGACCTAAGCTTTTTGGCCGGATCTTCTTGGTTCTTGGCCGGAATTTCACCATTCTTTGGCCGGATTTTGCTATAGTTTCCGGTCACTTTCTTGATCCGAAACTTTAGGGCTTTTACTTCCCATCATCTTGGCTTGCTTCCTATATGGTTTGATTTGATTTTGGGTTAGAAATTGCTAGAGAGAGAAAGCTAGGGTTTAGCTTTAATGGAGGTTTGTGATAAATGGAGAAGATGATGGTGATCGCTATGGGGAACCCAGAAATTTGCTAAGGGGAGATCGGCTGCAACTAAGACTAATATTTTCCGACGATCTTAGCCTCGAACCACATCGAAAAAAGGGGATTCTCTCACCATTTCCTTTCCATTTCTTATTCAATCACCATGTTTAGCTAACTTTAGTTTGTCGATTATATGAGATGAAATGTGATGAATTCGTGACTATGTTTAATATGATTTGATGTTTTGATTATAAATTGATGTTCATTTATTTCGATTATCGTTTTGATCGTATTTTCATGTGTCTTGTCAAGCACTTCGCATAGTTAATAGACGAAACGAAGTATTCAATATCGATCGTAGTCTAAGTCATAATTTCATGTGTCTTGTCATGCACTTCACATAGTTAGGCGACTAGACGACACTTTCGATGACTCGGGATTAACCGATTTAGACGTTTGTTTGACTAAGTATGATCTCCGGATATACATAGTACTTAGAGACATCTACTTTAGGAGTCGAATATCGATTGTACCTCGACACATCAAATCGGACTACACATAGTCGTAGGTTTATCATTATGGATTCTCGGACTTCGACACCTCTCTCACTTATTCATGCCCGGATCGAGTCTTACCGTCTCCCGACTCTTGTTTCCTCCGACACTTCTCTCGAATCTCTCTCGCCCGTTTACATATATCGTTTAATTAGTTTATTTGTTTTCTTTATTACTCTCACAATCAAAACCTCCCATTTATCTTTGCTTCTCTTCCTTTTTAGTCTAAGTTAGCTTTTAATATCTAGACGGAGGGATAAGACCCTTCGATATCCAAACTACCTTCCTATCCTTGGATCGATCCCGGCTTTGCCGGATTACTACTTGATACCTCCGCTTGGGTGTGCAACCTTTTCGGGTGCATCAAGTTTTTGGCGCCGCTGCCGGGGATAGGTCTAGTAGTTTGAATATCGTTTGTCGTGTTTTTCATTAGTTTGGTGTTTGGGTATGTGTGTAAGAAAGTGAAAAGTAAAAAAAAAAGGAAAAAACGAAATAAAAGAAAAAGTGAAAAAGAAAGAAAAAAAAGAAGAAGAAAGAGAAATGAAATAAAGTTGTTTATGTTATGTTTTGAGCATGTTAGCTCTTTTGTGTGAGTGATTGTATATATGTGTTGATGTTTGTGTTCATGAATAAGTATTCGAAGCAAGAAACAAATGTGGAAATGCTTAAGAGGTTCTATCATAAGGAGGTCGACATTCTCGGGAATCCACCATCATCATCCATTTCTAGTATCCGTTAACCTTTAGAAGGCATTCTTAGAGGGTAGAATGGGTGAGAAGGGCGAGTGAGCTTCCCCACTCTATTTAGTGGCTAATTTCTTTTCGAAGATCATTCGTTCCAAAATGTTGTCCTCACCCCTTTTTATGTGTTGAGTCCATGTTAGTGATCACACTCACACATACGAGCGAACCATTCTTGAGTGATTTCATATTTGGAGTGTATGTCCGTGAGGCCGAAGTCGAGGCGAAATGTACTAAACTAGGGATCAAGGCTTTGTGACTTCGGAACATAGATGTTGCTTATTATGGTTTAACGCTAGCACTTTAGGGTAAGATCATTAGTGAAGGGGTCTTTAGCTTTTACAAGAACTTATTTACTTGATTCATTATGTGTTGACATGCTTAAACCCTTTACTATATCAATCATGCTTATCAATGATTTCGATGATGGGCCCTTGTGTATTTGAAACCACGATGTTTGTGGGTGTCATCTATGGAAACCCTCACGAGACGACACTCGTCCTCCAGGGGCAACCTAGGGGTTTAACGGCTTGTTGCATACGCTAAATGCAACCGGGATGCCTCCGAAAGTGAGTTAGGCTTTTATTTTGTTTTATTTGCTCGAGGACTAGCAATGTTTAAGTTTGGGGATCTTGATGTGACACCTCTCACCGGGAGAGCAGCGTTGCAGACCTTCCAAATGAAAATTTTTATACGAGGGATGATTGGGAGGTTCCAAATGAATTTCCAGTTGCGCGTAATCGGGAGGTTCATAGTATTGTTGCTGGTAAGATACTTGTACATCGAGGCTACTGTAAATCTTCCAGTCTTAGTAAGATTCCATTTCAATTGATCTTTTCCTTCCTGATCGATGGGTAACATTTTGATCAGATTAAGCGTATGGGTGTCAAAGGTGTGACAAAGAATATCGTCATTCCATTCATTGTTGTTAATCAGCTGTGCAACTGTGGTAAGGGGTGAGTTGTTGACATTAGTGATAGGAGTATTAAGATCCGGGATCCAACTGTCAGTCCAGATATTCACATCTTTACCCGAATTTACTTCCCAAGTAGATAACTCCTTAACCATGTCATAATACTTCCTAATGGTTTTCCAGTTCCACGAATGATGACTCTTGGCTGGTCCTGGAGTACTCCTGTTATGGAAGTATTTCGCTTTGATAAGCTTCGCCCAAATCGAATCCGGCTCAGTCTTGAGGCGCCAGGCCATTTTAGTTATCAGCGCAATATTATCTATCTCTGGGAGATGGATACCTAAGCCTCCCTGACTTTTTGGGAGGCAAATATATGACCACGCTTTGGTGCATATACTTTTAGCTTTACCCCACCAGAAGTTCCGTTGGACGGACTTGATGCTTTTCGTAATTCCTTTCGGAATAGCAAAGCACTGCATCTGATATCGGGGTACGGCAGCAGCTATGGCCGAGATGACCACCGTGCGACCTGCCTGAGAGAGGAAGGAATGACTCCACTTGTTCAGCTTGTTGTTAATTTGATCGAGAATGTCTTTGAACACTTTAGTCTTCTGTGCTCCTATGAAAAGCTGAGCACCCAGATATTTCTCCGAAGTGGCTGCGTGTTTAACTTTCAAAGTTCTCATAATGATACGCTTAAACTTGGGGTGGGAGTTTTTAGAGTAGAAGATATTCGATTTGTCAAAGTTAATCGTTTGGCCAGAAGTTTCACTGAAATCTTGAAGGATATCTTTAAGGTTATGAATGTTCTCTATAGAGTTCTGACCGAAGATAATACAGTCATCAGCGAAGAGAAGGTGAGTAATCTCCTGATCCAAATGAGGCGTGGGAAACCCCTTAAAACTGTTCTGACCTCCTTGAGCCTTCAATCTTCTACTCAGCCCTTCCATGACGATAGTAAACAGAAAGGGAGATAACGGATCCCCTTGCCTAATACCCCTAGTCGGGTAGAAAGTAACTCCCGGTCTGCCATGAACATATTTAACATCATGGGTAGCTAAAACCCTAAATCTTAATACACCAAATTAGCAAAAAGAAAAACAGGGAATGAAAATCTTAAATTTCAATCAAGATTGAAACTATAACAATAAAAAAGATAATAAGATCTGGTTCACCAGATCTAGAGAGAGACGGTGGAGTTTAAAAAAAATATATATATATTTTTAGAGAGAGAAAGGAGAGTTTGAAAAAAAAAAAAAAATTTAATGTTTGAAGGTCGCCGGCTAGAAAATTCGTCGGCCGGCGACTGTCGCCAGTGAAGATCATGAGGTGGCGAGAAGATGAGGTGGCAGAGAGAGAGACGGTGAGTTGGATGAGAGAGAGGAGATGACTAGTTAACGGTGTTATAACGAAATCTAAAAAAGGGGGCCATCTGGGTATTTTAAAGTAGGGGGCTAGGCAGGAAACCAGTCACAAAGTTGAAGGCTATTGGGGAAATAACCCTTTAAAAAATAAAGATTAATTTGAAAACAATTCGGTACAAAAAAAATTAAATTGTAATTAATGTGCGATGTAGTAGACTCCAATTTATGTCCCGAGAGGTTTTGAGATTTTAAGAAAGAATGTATCACAGGAGCCTCAGTTTGATCCGCGTGAGAAGAGTTAGATGGGAACATCCATTCTTTCCCAAATAAGAAAACAAAATTTTGTTTTTATGGTTCCGGCTATTCAATTTTCATTTAGTTTACGTCCAACTATCCAACATTTGTGTTTAATTTGGTTTTCTTATGGCACATTATGTCTAGAATAAATAAGGTTTGAACCTCGATATTGACTATTAGTCGGAGAGCCATACTTATTATCATTCACACAATATAAAATGAGAGAGCAAATTTACGAGAGAAGTGATGGGATATTGATGGGCCTAGAAAGTTTCCTAAATAGGTCTACACCCGCAAGTGCACGGGTGTCAAGTTGTAAAATTCCGGTAAGACCGGTTCGTTCCTCAGAGACTAAGTCAAATTTCAATTCTAATCTTAAAACTATTAGGTCTTCAAAAAGTGGTTTGATTGATAATTTTTTTTTTTCAAATAATAAAATGATAAACAATAATTAAAATTTAAATAATACTAAAGTTGATATTCAGATAAAGGGAACCTAGGGTTTTCGAATCCGTCCTTCTAATAATTCTAATGATGATTCATTATGATTTAATTAGCAAAATTCTTTATATAACTCAGATTTTTGGTCCATTAATGGTCTAAAAATCCGGAGGATTTTATCATGAAAAACAATAAAAATTATTAATAAATCGTATCGATAAAATTATTTATGAAGAACTTCATCTAAGACCCTAGATAAAAGATTAGTTACTCATGGACATTATATAAAATAAATTGGAAAATAAAATAAAGAGAGGAAGAAGAAAACTTAACTTTTTCGCTATTTCAAAACCAAAAGGACCTTATGGAAAGGAATTCCTTCTATTTTCCCAAATTTCAGCCAAACAGAGCTTTAGGGAAAATTATTTTCTCGTCTTCCCGGAAACGATTTCCAGGTGAGAAAATAATTTTCCTTCCCTGGTTTTTCTTTTCCTTCTCTGTTTTCTCTTTATTTCTCTTTCCAAACTTCTCTCTGTCTCTCTCTAATGAATACAGAAACTCTCTCTAATAATGATAGCCGAGTGATGATAAAGACAGAAGAAGAAGATGATGATAATGGATTTTATAAACTTTGATTCAATCTTTCTCTCTCTACAATATCTCTCTCTCTCTCTCACTCTCAACTCTCTTAATCTAACTCTCTCTTTCTCACTAAGAGAAGAACTAGAAGAAGAAGAAGAAAAGAAAAGAAACAGAAAACTGCAAATTTCTTTCTCTCTCTATAGCTCTCGGCTTTAATCTTCAATGGTGGAGAGATGATAAAAAAATGATGGAGAAGCTAAGCTTTTCTTCCTTTGATAATGGTGTACTGTTTTTCTTTTCTTCTTGGCCGTGAGAGATAATCCACTGCAACTCCCTGTTTCTTCTTGTTATAGCCGTGATGATCCTCTTCTCTCTCTAACTACTATTTCCAGCCGAATGTTACCATCTCCTCTCCTTCTTTCCTTCTTTCTATCATCTTTTTTTGTTAAGTTTTTAGAGAGAGAAAATATCCCCTCTCTCTAAAAACAGCAACTCTTCTCCTTCTCACAATTTCTTTCTTTCCCTTCTCGGTCTCATCCAATCTTTCTTTCCTTTCTGTACTATCACGTTCCTTCTCTCTCTCTCTCTTTATTTCTGTTTTTGAATTTAGAAGATAAGAGAGGAAGAGGGAGAGACGTACACAGCTGGGTCACGGGTCTTTGCTGGTTGTGGAAAGATCAGGTGCTTCGGGTAGTACCTTAAGACGCTGCGACCTGCTTTAAGATAACGCCACGCGTTCGCAGAACAAAACTGACCGCTTGATCTCCGGGTCTATTTTGTTAACCTGCACCGGGTTACACTAAGTCAAGGATTCCTGAAATACTCAAGTGTACCTCACACATCCCGATTATATACCGAAATACTTTCATAACCGTTAGATCGTCTGCCACGTGCCTACTAGGTGATTGGGCCAATTGATTTTAGACTTAAACTTTGACCGGTTCTAGTTTGTTCATCCAAACTCCAATTCGACTTCCGTTTCACCCACAGGCTCGTCTTGGACTCTACTTTTCACCCGATCATCAATATTGGCCCAAATACTAGAATCTCAAAATGACCAAAATGCCCTCAAATGTTCTTTCTCCTGATTTTATCTGTTTTTCACACTGAATTCCACAAAAGACACCTGGGGAAAGAAAATCAAATAAATCATTAGAGTAACTGCTCGAACTGGACTAACTAACCCGAGTTAAGAGATTCAGATGGGACATTTTCATGTCTCATCAGATATGTACCTTAACATATTTTTTAGTTTGCAAATACAAGAAGAATAAAAATTGTGTTATTTCATTAGAAAAATAAAACAAAATAAATATAGAAGAGACTCAAAACCATTGAGGTAGCTTGTATGACCAATTTGTCTCTAAAAAAAATTATAGAAAAACAAAGAGGTTGTGAGTACCGAACCCCAAGGCACCCAGCCCGATACTTTAGGTGGAGTGATATGTTGCCGACTTTCTTTTAGGCCACTGTTTTGGGGAAAGCAGAAAAGTTTCCGGAGTAGACGGTGGAAAAAAAAAAACCAAACACACCTTTAATGTCGCAAGAAAAAAGTGGCCGACCGGATGTTGCCGGCGACTTCATCATCTTCTCTCTTCTGTTTCTCTCTCTTCTTCTCTCTTTCTTCTTTTCTTCTCTTGTTCTCTCTCTTCTCTTGCTCTCTCTTTCTTCTCAATGTCTCCGGCGAAGGGGTCTGGTTTGAACAACCACACGAAATCTTGTTTGTTCTTCAAACCAGACAGGATCTGGTTTGAAGAATGAACCAGGTCCGATTTCGTCTGGAAACCAGAGCTCCGGCGAAGGGGATCCTCCCCTTCGCCGGAGATGGAGAGGAGAAAAAAAAGAAATTTGTCACAGGAAATGGTGGACTTCGCCGGAGATGGTGGAAGTTGCCGGAGATGGTGGTGGTAGGTGAAAAGAAGAAGAAGCTGAAAAAGTATAAGGAGTTGGTTGCTTGGGGTAAAAAAAATCTAATTTTTTTTTTTTCCACCCAAAACTTTACACCCCGGAAAATTTCTTTATTTTCCCGTAACACCGACTTCTTTTAGGTTGTGTTTGATATCTCCTATTTCCATGGAAATAAAAGAATTTCCATGGAATTAGGTATTTCCACCGTGTGATACGAAGTATAGTTCCATGACTTTAATTCCCTAGGGAATCTATTTCCATGAAATAGTCCACTTTTAATTCCTTGCTCCACCCTAGGAATTAGTTTCCGTGGAAAGTCAAAAACCAAAATAAAAATATTTTAATATATTCGAATACTTGAAACCTAATATTTATCTCCATATATGTTCTAAATGACATTTTTTACCCATAAAATTTAGGAAAATAAACTTTTATTTATACATTGGGCAAATGACATTTTTAATTCTTATCAAATTACATGTTTACAAAGTTGTCAAAATGAAATTTGACTTTATATAGTCAAAATTACGTTTTTACCCTTTTATAAGATCTAAATGATATTTTACCCCTTATGTTGCATGACATTTTTACCCTCATATAATATCAGAATGACATATTTACGCTTACGTGGTCTGAATGACATTCTTACCTTTATCTTGTAAAAATGACATTTCTACACTTTTACATTGAAGTGATAGTTTTACCCTTTTTTATTAGTAAAATTTCTTTTATATCTTATGTTGTCAAATTTACATTTTTATCTTGTTTTATTCACAACTTGACATTCTTACTCTTAAATTAGCAAAGTGACAGTGTGACACAAGGTTAAATTTTTTTACAACAAATGAATAAAAATATAATTTTGAAAACACAAGGGTGTAAAAATAATTTAGACATTGTAATGATGAAAATGTAATTTTGGTAACATAAAGTAAATATGTCATTTTGACTACGTAAGGAGTAAATAAAAACTCTTAATTGAATTATATTTGTTGAAGTTAGTTGTCAACCAAATTACATAGTTCTACGGAGTAATAAATGACTATTAAACGATACAACTTTTATTTCCACAGAATAAATTCCGTGGAAGACTTTCCATGGAACTCTTTTATTTCCATGGAATTATTTCCCTGACATCAAACACAACCTTAATTTATAGCGATATATCTGTATAGATAAGTTTAAAAAATGGACCCCATGTGGTGGGGAGCCATGTGCCCAACCCACAATCCCCACCACACGGCCCTGTGTATCTGTATATACAGTCTCTATTTCAACACTTCGACATTTGGACATCTTGCATAACTCAGAACCCAACAATCATAGATCAATTGCAACCATGTATTTCCATGTATCCAAGATCATTTTATGCTTTCAACAAGCTTTTATAATCTTATAAAACTTTTGGATAAAAAAAAAGGTATTCTATGACTCAACTATAGTCAACATGGAAAAAGTTATTATCTTATAAACAAATAATGGAAATCAAATATTAGCTCACATCATCCAGTTAATTTCCAAAATGATCGATCAATTACAAGAGTTTGTCGTTGAGTACCACTAATAGAACCATTTATAAAAATAAATGTGGATGGGGTCTTCTCCTTCAAGCAAGTTGTTTTGCGTTAGCAAGAAATCATGTTGGTACTTTCTTGGGGGTGAATCTAAATTAGTCTTCTGTTAAGATCCAATCGAAGTTGAAACCTTGGCATGTAGTTATCAATCGGAATGGGTTTCCAACAAATAATCATTAAGAGTGACTTCAAAGTTCTCATTGACAATATTACATCATCCTTCGTCTCCGATCCCTGAACTCCTGAAGAACTTGTGTTTTACTCTCGGAGATTCATCATTGACAATCTACATTTGATTCTATTCAATTTATCTTTTGCACAAGGCAATATAATCTGTTGGAGTAGTATGTTGTTTTCCTTATCTTGATGTCCACCAAGAGTGTACAACCATTAAGTGACAATGTGATCACGAAACAAGATTTTGATAGCCTTGTTCACACTAGTAGAAGTAACATAACCAAATCCGTACAACACCGGGGCAGTAAGATAATTTTATATCAAAGCTTTATAATCGAAGTCGCCACTTTGAAGATAAAGTTTGTTATCTCGTAAGAGGATTGAAGATACACGCGCTTTTGTTTAGCTAGTAACTTCAACCTATAGCTACACCCAACCCTGCAAGAAATAGAATGAAGAAGAGTTAATTACTAAAATAAACTACTGTAAGGGAAATCTTGGGAAGTCTTCGACTTAAAATTATAAACCTTACTAACTGAGTTTTAATCAAATGTTGAAATTGAGATATGAAAACACTTATGTAGCTTATGGTGGCTTATGTATGTATTGCATTCCCAAATATTGAGTTGTTTGAGTCTATGTGTGTTTCCCACTGACAAGGGTACCTCGTCACTATCTCCACTAGTCGAATAGAAGGAGTCGGCCAACATATACACCATCTGCCAGTTCCAATTGTTCCCGACCGACGGCTATTATTTAATGTAATTAGGATTAAGATTTTACCTACTTATATATAGGTGATTCTTAGATTTGTTGCCTAAACAAATTGTTATACTGTTTGAAACAAACATCCAGACAGTGGTTTGCCGAATTTCCTTCTGGTCTAAAGGTTGGGGGCTTCTCTCAGTCTTCTTTCGGCCATGTATTTTATAGTCTATGTTGACAAAAAAATTATACATGCCAGGCCGGGCCTAGCCAACCCGGGTTGGAAAGGTCCCAGGCTGGCTATACCTTGGCCCAACTGGGGACCGGGATCCAGTTCAGGCCGAGCCTGGCCGGGTAAATCCATTATTTTTTTTTGTTTTTTTCTTTTAAATTCTTAAATAGTGATATATAAATAAAAAAAATATAAACTTATATTTTATTTTGGAAGGTATTAATCCATAGTTTAGAAATAATTTTCTTAAAAGAATTTTTGAGAATGATTTTGAGATGATTTGATGATAATAGAGTAATAAATAAGACATGATGTGGAAATAATTTTAGGAAGTAAATCTTTTGGAAAGAATTCTATGGAATTTTAGAAAAGACTTTCTCATATACTTAAGATTTATGTAAGATTTCCATGATTTTTTGTAATCAAATCATTTTGAAAGAAATCTATGGAATTTTAGAAAAGACTTTCTCACAAACTCAAAGTTTCCTATGATTTACATAAGTAACTTTAACAAAAGATTTTTTTGGAAAGGTTTTATTGAAAAGATTTATGGAAATAGTTTTAGGAATGAAATTTTTGAGAAAGACATTTTAATGAAATCTATGGAAGTTTAGAAAAGACTTTACCATTAATTTAAAGATTCTTATGATTACATAAGTAACTTTAACAAAGATTTTTTGGAAAGGTTTTATGGAAATAGTTTTAGGAATGAAATTTTTCGGAAAGAAATTTATGGAATTTTAGAAATGACTTTCCCATTAATTTAAAGATTACTATGGAATTGTAAAGAAATCTAAGGAATTTTAAAAAAACATCGAAGGAAAAAAAAAAACGGGTTGATCTCGGGCTTTACCTGGCCGGACTTGGCCCGCCGGGCTCAAAACATAGGCCCAGCCCGGGACCAAAAATGAACCCGGGTCAACCTGGCCCGTTTTTCTGTACTGGTCAAACAGGACCGGGTCGATCACGGGCCCAACCCGACCTTTTGAACACCAGTAACTCTGGGTGTAGAGGTTTTTCTGACATATTGCGGACAGTTCCATCAAGCCTTTGGTTTCAAATAATTTTCTCTTTTAATTTCCAAGTTAGGTTCGTGTCAGATATCTTCCCCTACTCCAACTTGTTGTGTGTTAACAAAAAAACTTGTTGTGGGTATTGAACATATGTGTGGTAATGATTTTTCTGGTGCTAAAGGAATTTTAGAAACTGCTTACGGTACGTTGAGACTAATAAAGATGTTTATCATTGAACTTTGTCCTTTTACTTGACCCATTTTAATGTTCTCACAATTTATTATTAATGATATTTTGAATTAATATGATTTCAATTTTGAAAATATTTAGCATTTAGGTGATTCAAAGAGACAGATAATAAGTCAATAAGTTTACATTTCCCATTTTGTATTCTCAATTTCATATGTCAGTACATAAAAATAATGAAGTATATCATGACACTGATCAAATTTTAAGACTATTTGATATATTTTAAGACTTATAGGGCTTGATTGCAAGGTGAATAAAAATAAAGAAGTATATCCTCACCCAGTTTGCTCAAGATCACTTTGTTTTATGGTAAATCGTTGATTCGATTGTGGGATTTTTGAAACTACACATTCTTTCCAACCTGAAATTTCAAGAATTAAGAGAAGTTAATTGAGTACAGTTATTGTCTATCTCATTACAAATTTTCAAAAGCAAAAGAGATAAAAATATGAATTTTTATGATCTCTTAAAATAATTTGATTTTTTACTATTCTACAAGTTTCATCAAATTTGAGAAGGAAACAACCACTATGATATAAGATTCTATCTGAACAAGCAAACTAAAACGAGAAGGAAATCAAATACTTTACCTATTCCTATCTCCATTACCAAGAGAGATGAAGAGAGAGAGGGATGTGGGCGACTGCTCTGTTCATTGCTTTATAAACTAGAATATATAGGTGGGATTAGGGCAACATGGAGAAAACCACAATACACGCTTAAATCACATCGTATATCTTTTTGAATTTAGGAAACTATATCATTAAATCACATCGTATATCTTTTTGAATTTAGGAAACTATATCATAGAGATACACACACGCTTAAATCACACCGCATATCTTTTTTATTTTAGGAAACTATATCAAAGAGAATAATGCCAACTAGTCAAGACTGTATTGCCAAATTTTTGTAACGTCTTTAATGCCAAATTTTTCTAACGTCTTTAATGCCAAATTTTTCTAACGTCTTTAATGCCACTGTTTTGTTGTTGATAATGACTAACATCTTTGAAAATGCCACGGTTTTGTTCTTGATAATGACAATTGACACATGATATTTGAAAACTCAAAATTTGGGGATAATAGAAAACCAGACCCAATTTGAAAAAAAATATTTTGTAAAAGTACAACTTTACTCCGAGATCAACGTGAAAAACATTTTTGAAAATTTCTAAACAAATTTTAGTTTGCTCTTTAACAATTTTGTACATTTCTAAACAGAATTTGTTTTGCTCAAAAAATTGGTTTGCAAAAATGTGTTGCATTTTATCTTTTCCATTTGACGAACACACAGTGGCACTATCATTTTAGCTAAAGAATTTTTCGATTTGTCTTGTGAAGAAACAAATGGTTTCCGCATTTTTTGTTTTTCTTCCGATAGACCAATGCATTTTTTTGTTTCTTTTTTCCAAAAATTAATGTTATGCATATTATATTTTGTATTTGACAAACTCATTAACGGAGAAGTAATATCTTGGGTAATGCACTATATGTTAAAAACCTAATAATGAATGTTATAAACATTTTATAACAAGTTAGGGAAATTATATATGTCCTCAACATTTTATAACAAGTCAGGACTTTGTTACATGTGTTGTCAACAGTTTGTAACATCACAATTATATATGTTGTCACCATAGAAGGGTAAAAAGGAGATTATGAGAAAAATAAGACTGTCTTGTTTATAACATAATTATATATGTAGTCAACAGTTAAGAAATGTTAAGAAAATGTTAAAAAATGAATTTTTTTACAATAATTTTTTTGAGTGTTTTTTTCCAATTTGGTCCCATTTTTTGGGCTTCTAACTCATAAATTCTTTTTTATTTCTATTTGAATAATCAATCAATTCTTATGCATTTTAATGTTTTTCTTTGGCGCGGGTTTGAGAAATAAAAAAATCTCCGGCACATAAAGACCGGACCAATCGAGATCTACTTAGGGAGCATATTTATTTTTTAACCCAAAAATAAATCAAACGACTTTTCGGCCCTTTGTCTATTTTCATTCTCTCTAAAGTTCTAATATACTTTTACCAAGTTAATTGAGATAGATCTGTCTGGTGATCAATTCATAAGGCAGTGTGCGGCTTTAAGCACTCAAGAACAACCCGCGGTGACAGTCGAAGGTGAAGACCTTGGCCCTTGGTATTCGGATATAATCAAGCAAGGAGTAGCATGGTTCCAAAGTTCAAAGAAAGTTGATATTACGCAGGCAATGGTTCGACTTACAAGGGCGATACACGGTCCAGATCGTTTCAACATCACATAAGTGCAAGTTAATGTTTTTCTCATGGAGTTTTTAACTTCTTCTGAATTGGACCTGGCCTTAGATAGTTCCTCTTGGGTGATCCAAGAGGAACTCATAGTCCTTCAACCGTGTAGGAACGATGTACCCCCGAATGAACACAAATTCGGCAAGGCCTGGTTTTGGGTTCAACTTAAGTGAATCCTTGTAGGCCACTTGAATAGTACTCCAGTCAATCGACTAGGAGGTTCATTAGGAAATTTCGTCCCCAATGCTACTGAAGATGCGTTTAAGTGGAGCATCTTTGGACGAGTCCGAATTGAACTCAGTCTTCTAAAACCTCTACCTCAAAGAGTAAATCTAAAACTCTCTAATTACCAGTTGATATTGGTGGAAGTCCGAATTGAGAAACTACCAAGGTTCCGTGTCTATTGCTATTTCTTAGGCCATACTATTAAATTTTGTCCTACAATTTTAGCTTTTGGCGACCTCCTCAAACAACCATTAACCGATGATGAAAAGCAACAAGTGCTAAAGGCTATGGAGGCCAAGTATGAGGAGGAATTCAAAGTGTCGTTTTCTCTCAAAAATCAGACTAAAGAAATTGGGTCTTTTGGAGTGGACAGGCCACTCACGGTTGGGGTTCCACGTCCTGACTCAGTTCCTGACTCAAGGGGGGAGGACGCACCAAATTCTGAATTTACTGTTAGTACTAACTTTGGAGATATTTTGGCCAATCTTTGTCAGGTAAACAAGTATAAAGTTCAGACTCCAAATGGAGTCACGGCTGTAGTATCCACTGAACCAGGAGTAACGGAGAGAAATCATATGCGACTAAATGAAGGGGGGTCACCTTCATTTCTGATGATGATTGGGGATGGACCTGAACAGATAGATACACAAGAGGACAAAACTAAGAAACACTACAAACACACTTGTAGGCAGATTCAGGGGCGTGTTTGAGGGGGTGTGACCGGTGCGGAATGTATAAGAAAATGTGTAAGAAAGTAGTTAAGATTAGAAAGAAAATGTGTTCAAAAATATATATATATATATATATATATATATATATATATATATAAGTAGTTAAGATTGTAGAAAGAAAATATGTTTAAAATATATATATATATATATATATATATATATATATATAAGTAGTTAAGATTAGAGAGAGAAATAAAGAAATATTAAAATAAATAAATCTGGAAAAAGGAAAGAAAGTATGTTAAGATTGGAGAGAGAAAATAGTTTAAAAAGAAAAAAAAATATATGTAGAGAGAGAAATCAATGGGAAACTACCAAAAATGAGGAGAAAGTAAAAATCTGGAAGAAAATTAGAGAGAGAAAGTAAATGTATAGAGAGAGAAAGTTTGTAAATGACAAGACGGTAAATTTTGCAAGGCCGCGGCTTTGGGGAATAAAGAATATTCTCCGGGAAATAAATTCTCGAGGGAATCCAAATTTTTTTGAAAGATCTCCGGAGAATAAATTTTTATGGGGAATACAGAATACATTTTTTTTGAAAGTTCTCCTCCATCTCATCTGTTCTCTCTGCCACTTCATCTTCTCGTCACCTCATCATCTTCTCTAGCAAAAGTCACCGGCCGGCAAATTTTCCGACCGGCGACCTTCAAACATAAATTTTTTAATTTTTTTTAATTTTCTCTCTTCTCACGAACATACCCTCTCTCTCTCTACATCTGTTCTAGAGAGAGAGAGAAAATAAAAAAAAATTAAAGAGAGAGAGGAGAGAGAAAATAAATAAATAAAAATTATGTTTGAAGGTCGCCGGCCAGAAAATTGGTCGGTCGACGACCTTCGCCGGAGAAGATGATGAGATGGCGTGAAGATGAGGTGGTAGAGAGAGGTGATGAGATGGAGGAGCCTTCTAAAATTTGTTTAATTTTGAACTCCCAAAATTAGAAGCCTCTTAGCAATAAAAAGAAACATAAAAGTCAATCTTATTTGATTAATTTTATGAAAAGTCTTTATTCCCCGGAGAATTTTCTTTATTCCCCTAAGCCGCGATCATTTTGCAACGGCAATTCTGTGAATTCGTGTAAAGTACAAGATTTTGATAGGAGGTGCGTCAGATTCTTTTTCAGAACTTTTCAGATTCCCCGGGCATTTTTCAATGGCACGAAGTGTAAATTCTAAAATTTTCAGAGTTGTTCCCGTCTTTTTTGTTCCATCTCAGACGCCGTGGACCAGCTTCTTATTTTTTACCCTCCAAGGATTGGGCTCTGATTTCGCGGTCCATTTTGGGTTATTTCCCTTATCCCCCTAAATATCGGTGAAGGAAGATGAGATGAAAATGAAAAAGATAATTAATAAATATATTTTAGTTGGGAAGAAAATATGATTCTGACGAGTCTACAATTTGGGAGAAAAAATAGAAGAAAAAAAATTTGGTGGCAAATATATAGACTACCAAATATCTTATGTGGACACATGATAAAATTAGAAATATATACGGACAATAATTTTATACGAAGAGAGAGAATGAAGAAGAAGAGTGGTATCTCCTTCTTCGTCAACTTCTTCAACAGGAACAAATAAATGCCTTAGTGTCTAATCCAATAATAAAAGCTACAGAGAGAAAGTGTGTGTGTCTTTGGAGCAATAGAGAGAGTTCGTGTTTGGTGCAAAGGGGGGAGGATGAAGAAGAAGAGTGGTATAATTTGCAGGGACGAAACAACAAGGATTTGGGGAGGAGGATATGGGGTTTGGTAGACTGTGTGGGGTGTTTAGATTTGTGATTCCCTCTTCGGTGTTAACTTCGTTGTATTTTTTCACTGGTAGATGATGTAGGGAAAGAAATATTTGTTTGTTAATCACTTACTCCGTATATCGTTTAAATATTTTTATACTGAAATTGTTCGGGAGACATGGTCCAAGCCCGGCGAAGAAATGCAAATTTCAAAGATAAATCAAATACACTCCTTCAATGATAGGTAATTGAGTTTACGCCCTTCGATTTACTATTTTTGACTAAAACACAAAGGTTGTGTTTGTCGTACGGGAAATAATTGTGACTATCAAGAACAATTATTCTTCAATATGATTCGTATTAGTTATTCCACCTAAATTTATTGTTTGATTTGGTCGCGAATATAATTAGTAAATATTTATTTTATTTTCGTAGATTATCTAAATTACAATTTTATTATCCCATGCCAAACATGTTCTTAATAATTTTGGCAAAAATTCTAAACTCAAGGGAATAAGCTCAATTACCAATTACTGAAGGGGGTAAACTCAATTAGTGATTAGTGTTGAGGGGGTAAGCTCAAAAAACCCTTAAATCAAACAGTTCTTCAATTTTCTAATGTTTTAATCTGTTAACTCATTGAATATCTCGAACTTTGTTTATGATCTTTAGATTAGTTATTGTTTTATTATTTAAATCAGTTTAGTTCTGTTCTCCTATTAAATATAAGTAAATTAAATCAAACATAATTGACTTGCACCGGACTCAAAAATTGTTGACTACATAAGATATTCGATTTATCTACAAAATTTGTTAATCCTAA
>BEHA01002871.1:483646-517916 GCA_002897215.1 Eschscholzia californica subsp. californica | reverse complement strand
GCTAAGGGTTTCTAAGTAGATTATGGGAATATTTAGAAGGTTAAGATAGGCAGTTTAGAAGATAAAGTTCTTCAAGGTTCACAATTCAACATACAAAATTGTTTCTTAGTCCTTAACACCTAATTTAGATTAAAAAATTTCTAAGTAGATTATGGAAATATTTAGAAGGTTAAGATAGGCAGTTTAGAAGATAAGGTTCTTCAAGGTTCACAGTTCAACATACAAAATTGTTTCTTAGTCCTTAACACCTGATTTAGATTAAAAAATTTCTTTTCAGCTTCAATTTTTTTAAGGTTAGAAATGGATCTATTTTACTATTTTGAGCTCACTTTTAAGACCTAGAAATCAGTAAATTAAATATTTACCCAAAAGGTAAATAGTCACCGGACTCTTGAAGGAAAAGAATGAAAAATTGAATGAAGGGAAATTTTAAAAGGCCCCCCCGTTTTTGTTAAAAGGCCTCCCCGCCAAAAACGCCCCTCATTATAACCCATTTGGTTATAGGGCCCCCTCTACAAAAGAGCACCTCCTTCATCAATATTTGACCTAACGGCAAAGTTAACGCCGTTAGGTCAAACTTAACCCAAGACCGGTGATGTTGACCACGCCACATCATCATCTTCTCCGGCAGGGTCGCCGGCCAGCCAAACTTCCGGCCCGCGACCTTCAAATTTATTTTTTTTAATCCTCTCTCTCTAAAATATAAATAAAAAAAAAATTTCTCTCTCTAGATCTGGTTCATATGGATCTGGTTCATATGAACCAGATCTAGAGAGACCTTCTTGAAGTATAGGGCAATAGGGGGAAACGAATGGCCAAGTATAGGGTCTGAGAGGGAACATTTATAGAAGAAAAGGAAGTGGCTTTGTTAGGTTTTCTATAATTAAAAGAGGCGAGGTTGTAGGAACAACACAAATAGTGGCCAGCTAGTAACATCTTCTCTCTGGAAAATAACCAGTCAAAGCTCTCTAGCCCCGAACACCCCTGAGCAATCAAAAGCCATTAAGTCTTCTTTTAGTGGAAACATGGACATTAGATTTTTTTTTAGGCACAATCAAAGCCATGAGGTTTGTTAATCTATATAGAAAGAGTAAAGCCAAAGCGAGTGTCCTAAGATTGGCCACGATTTAGCATTAGTGACCGGAATCTATGGTGGTCAGAATTGTTGGTGGTTGAAATTTGTGATGGATAAGGTTTGCAGAAGATGAAGATTAAGGGACATGAGACAAGTTAGTTAATTTTTGAGCTAAAAAATAAATAAGTACCCTAAGTCAATAATGGTTGACTAAGTCTTTATTCTTTAGAGATTTTTCTTTATTCTCCAACTTATCCCTTACACTTGTAGAATGTATCATCATTGGAACTGAACCCTTTTTTACCCCGTTAGGCATTTGAGACTTATATTTTCTTACCTGAGTTGAGTTGTTGTTGTTCAGTATGAACTGCCCAAACTTGCATCTCAACTTTGTTCATCATACACACAACTAAACTCCAATCCAATTCAACCAAGTAAGGAGTATAAGGATCTCCCACATCCACGCAGATAGGCAAGACATGAGTTCTGTACTCTTCAGTGATTATGTTGATTGACAATACATAAGTAAGTTTTTTTGATAATGATAAGCAGGAGAAGCGTGGACCGAATACAGAGAATTAAGAAGTAAAAAAACAGCAAAAAATCAGCAAAAAAAAATACATCATTTCATTAGCCCCATCCTTTCCTCATTCTCACCATCACTCTAGAATCTGCATTAACAATGTTGACTAATTCCACCGGCAGTTGACTAATGTTTAAGTGAGTGACACCCGGTCTGAACTTCATCTTTGACACGTAATCAACAACTTGATTAGCCTCTCTATAGACGCGAAAAACCCGAAAACTCCGAAATTGGCTTCGAAGCCTCTGAATTCTTTTCCATATTCGCCTCGTCCTCCATGTTAATTTCCGATGTGGTTCTGCAAGAAGTAGCTTGATATTCAATGAATCAAGACCAAGCTCAACTTCCTGTAACCCGACACTAATTTCTAACTCCAATCCCAACTCCACACCCTGCAGCTCATGTATAAAAATAGTTTGTCGATCAACCTACTCAGTAGTTGTCCTAACAACAATCCCCTCCGAATCTCGAATAATAGCTCTATAACCCGCATCCACCTCGTTTAATGCACCATCAGTGTTAATCATATATCTCCCTGTCATCGGTCGAGTCCATTTACAAGAGGTATAAATCGGCTTTTGAAGGGAGATAGTTAGATTCCAGCGATCAATGGTCCTCCGGTTCTCCTCTGTTTCTTCAAACCGTTTGGCGATGCAGCTTGATACGCACTTCATCACAAATAGTATGAATAATCAGCCTCGGCGACATTACATTGCTTCTAAATACCCTGTTGTTTCGCTCCTTCCAAATATGATAGACATAAACAATATTTAAAAGCGAACGACGGGCAGCAATAGAGAGCCCACCAAAGTGATCAATACACCATTCTAACTCATCTTCCCAATAAACAGTACATAAGTAAGTTGATCACTTGGCCCCTTCACAACCAGTTTATAGCACCACCTTCCTTAACAAGCTTGGTTTGTTTCGAAATACGAGGGACTTGTTCTTTCACTCTCCAAGTCCTATCTTGTCCTATGGTCAGGACCTCAAGTCTAGCCATGTAATAAGATATCAAGAAATTGAAGGCAAGCCTAAACACTTCATATCTCTTGTTGGATGAATCATATGCAAGAGATAATTCAAATGATGCCATTATGTGTAGGTCATCAAATTGGGCCATAAAGATAATGCCATTGCACGAATCCATAACCGAGTACTAAGTAGGATTTATATAGTCCGACCGGTTTGAAAACTTCAACGACGTTACTTGTGTCCTCTTTGTCTGGGAGATAACATAACAGGTAAAATAGGTTTAGGGCATTTCTTCATATGCATTTGGCTGTTATTTGCTTCTCTGATTAGGTATTCTGATCTCTCTTTGAATAGTTCGAAGTGTGTCTTTATCATATGAGGATCTTTGATGCAAAGTTTCCAATCCTTACAAACTATCTTATTCCATCCTCATCAAAGCATTGGCTGGTATTCTTGAAAAATTAGTTCTTTTTTGAGAAGTTATATGATTTAATGATTCTTTACCTCTGGAGTCACAATCTCCCACTTCTGAGTTGTTAGCTTTAGAACCTCAACGTCAGTACCTGCATTGATCGAATAAATCATGAGTGAAATTCAAATAACTGTATGAAGTTTAAGCATTAGTACAAAAGCAAAGATGTGACTTCTACATCAAAAACCTACTTACTTTGTGCTTGTTTGTCATTGGATTATAGGAATCCACTTGACCCACGAACCTGCAAGAACATCAAATATCTTATTAGGCTTGTGCATTTACCTACAAGAAGCATACGAAGAGATCTGAATTGGATAAGAGGTATCGAACAATGTGAAGTGGCTAAGTGGGGACATCAATCATATTAAGGAGTCAGACCTACTTATAAAGCATTGGTACAAAAGCAAAGATGTGACTTCATCATCATCATCAATAGAAATTATGGAACTAATTTGAAGAAAATATTATTTAATGGGGATCAATAGAAGACGAGAAGAAGCTTAATCACAGGAATATATCGACCATAAGGATTTTGAACTTTACTTCCTTAGTCTGCTTGTCCATAGCTTTACATTGTTCATAGTGTATGCTGGATTGATTTCAAACTTAAGCACTGAACTTGGCTTATTTTTAAATATATCGATCATCAGCTAACATATTGATGTCCATCGTTATTTGAGTTCCATGACATATTTGAGCTTGCTGATAGCTATTTAGGATTTGCCATATGTTTTCTCCCTATTTGATATGTTATATTCGTATTTGTTTTCCGTTATCAAATATAGGCATTATAACGGAAAAAAAATACGAATATAATATTTTGTTTTAGATATCATGTTCTAAGGTCGATGGCGACAAAAAACATTTTTGTTTTAGACGCACGAGCCAACACATAAACTACAAGCAGTGCAAAGGTCGACGGCGACAAAAATATTCTGTTTTAGGTATCATGTATTTGGGTAAAACTATGTTCTAGGAGAGATATAAGAGTTAAATATTTTTATTTTTGTAGAGAGGGTCACAACTAACCAATTACTATAAGTTATTGTTTGGGACTCTACTGCCTGTATTGCATCTCTCTCTCTCTAGAAAACTTGTAACCGTTCTTTGAACAAATCTTCCGATCTTCGTTGCTTATCCGGCGAAGGGTCTTCCCTTCGCCGGATTCTTTCCTTTTTAGTTCCAATAAACAGAACACCAAGAAACACAAAAATGATTTCTTGAATCAGGAAGAAAACCCCATCAAAACCTAGCATAGAACGCAAAATCCTCGTAGAAAGAGATCCCCTTTGAAGAATCTTACAAATGCTTCGTCAGGCAACATTGCGTTGATTAATAAGTCAATCTTAACTTGTCAACGTCGTTTCATCAAATTTTTTTCAAAACTCACAAAGTTCGGAACCCCAAATCGTAGAAAACAGGGAGTTTATCTTTTGAAGAAATCCCCAAATGTTGAAGAAAGAAAGGTTAAAAGATAATAGTTTATGTCGGTCTTTAACATTCAACAAGATCGATGTGATTCCGCCTTTGTTATACTCTGAGAAAAGAACAACTTATTTTGTGTAGATGAAACATTTATTCATTCAAGAACAGATCCACCACCAGAGAAATTTGTTTTCATTGATCAACCTAAAATTGATGGTGTATTAATGTATTTTTACGGTTTAAAACGTCTGGGTAAAGGAGGCGGTTTTCCAGTTATGGCGGAGGTTTTCCGGTGACGGAGACGGTTTTCCGGTGACGACAACGGTTTTCCGCTGACAACGACGGTTGTTCTTTTAGTTTTTTTTCCCGTTATTTTCTCAGACCTTTAGGGTCTCTTTTCATGATCTTTAGGATCTTTTTGTCGACCTTTAGGGTCTTTTAATTCTCGATCTTTAGGATTAATGTGTCAGTGTCTAGTCCAATTTCTTTCCCTTCATGAGGCACTTTGCATTTAAAGGTATGTAATTCTCATGAAGTTTTCAGAGGAGAGAAATAACAATTATCGTCCATGTAAATCGTGATTTTATCACTTCTGAATGGAAATGTTTCCCTTGGCTCAAAAAAAAAACTAACCAATTACTATGACCATATAAAATTTGTGTAATTTTGGATGAAAGTGTTTATAACTTCTATTATGTTACAAAAAAGAATCTCACTATCACTTGTTATGACTATGAGACTATCATCAGTAAAGCATTATTTACTCACCTCCATCACTACATTGTTGTATTACATGGCTTTTGATGAATCCACCATTCACGGTTAGTTAATTACTTATCTCATTAATGTATCATTTTGTTAGTTTCACATCATCAGATACTAACTTCATTTTGTATGTATGTGAATGCAGTTACTATGATATCTCGCATCGATTGTTTGGCGTGTTGAATGGAAAATCAATTGGACTTTTGAATCTTAGCCCCGATTTTAACTCGGTTGGTTTTACGGTTTACATTAGTTACTTTGTTATTTTACAGTATACTTGGATGGACCAATAGTGTTGTTTGCATTATTGTCTTTTGGCTTGGTTATTTTGCATGTATATGACATCGTTAATAAAATATTCACTAGTTTTAATTTGTTGTTCTTATGATTATCTGGTTAGAATGTTTGATATTTATATTGTCAACAAGTTTATATTATTTTATCAACAGGTCTATAATGTCAATTATGTAATTGATGATGATGTTGCTGCAGTAGCAGTAGCAGGGGAAAAGTAGAAAAATAAAATTGAAAAAAAACATAAACTTTTTCGACATAATAAAAGTCGCCAAAAATACTTTGACTACTATTTCCGACGGATTTAGTGAAAGAACCCGTCAGAAATAATGGAACTTTGGTTATTTTGAATAGGCTTTTTTGCCACGGCCTGTTCCAAGTGAGCCGTCAAAACTGTATTGTTTCCGACGAACCAAGCCGTCGGAAAGGTTATTTGCTTCACACTTATTCACGACCACTTTACGACGGCTTACTCTCATCGTAAAAGCCCTTTCGCGAAAAATTTTCCTCTCGAAGGTTTTGGGTTGTCATAAATAGACTTCATTTTTGTAGCCTTCCCCAGGTTTTAGCATTAAGGTGATTCTTAGATATGTTGCCTCGACAAATTGCTATACTGTTTGAAACAGACATCCAGACAGTGGTTTGCCGAATTTTCTTCTAGTCTAAAGATTGGGGGCTTTTGTCAGTCTTCTTTTATGGCTCGGTTTTCATGTATTTTATAGTCTATGTCGCTGAAAATATTATCACTGGCAACGACAATCCTGCCATAACTTCTTTGCTTTCTCGCCTTAAAGCGACTATTATCCCTTAAAAATTTGGTTGCCTTCAATACATTCTGGGTGTAGAGGTTTTGTGGTCCCTAGATAGTATGTTCTTGTGTTATTGAAATTACTCCTTTGACATCATCTAGGACTTTGGTCTGCTTGGACCCAACCCCTGCACTTTTTCGATGAAACAATATCTCAACTTTTTCCCCTGCACATGGGACTCCCCTGAATGACTGAGTATTTTTCGTCGTCTCATTGGACGTCTTCTCGATGTTACTGTCACTCGTCGTGACATAGATTTTTCTGTTAGAATTCATTCATGCAAATTCCATGGTCCACCCCACTTGAGTGTTGCAGATCGAGTTCTACGATATTTAAAGCTTACAACTAGACATGGTCTCCATCTATCTTAATGTCGTTCTCTCACTCTCACGGGTTTCACGGACTCTGATTGGGGTAATTTTCCTCGCACCCGTCGTTCCACCACCGAGTATTGTTACTATGCTTGGTTTGCGTCCTCTGTCTTGGAGCGAGACACATTTCACAATTTCCGGTTCCTGCGCGAGCTAGAGTTTTGGCTTTAGTCGCTCTGACTGCAGAACTTCAGTTGTTGAAGTACCTATTTTAAGACCTTCACATTTCCATTCCTGGACCTTTTCTAGTCCACTGTGAAAAGCTTGTATCTGGTCTCCTTAAGAACATGCGTATCTAATGTCCTGGATAGATTATGATGTTCAAATTATTAAGATGTTCAAGTTCCATGGAAATTTATTTGTTTTTATTAATTCTATCTTACCGTTTTCTTTTACTAATTCCTTATTTCTTTTTCTTTTTCAATAGTTTTGATCACTACTAGTATAACAATGGTTAACTGTAGTTATAAGACTTTCATATCTACTTTTCATTTCAATTTAAGAGACAAACTATGATGTTCATCATTGAACTTTGTTCTTTTACTTGACTCATTTTAATGTTCTCACAATTTATTAATATGATTTCCAATTTTGAATTAATATGATTTCCAATTTTGAAAATAAGTAGCAATCAGATGATTCAAAGAGGCAAATTATAAATCAATAAGTTTAGCTTTATTGATAATGTAGACATTTCCCCTTTTCAATGTCAATTTCTTATGTGAGTATATAATCGGAAATTCGTTAATTTATATGACTAGTGATGGTCCAAAACCTACCCAAAATCGTGAAACTAATCAAATTTTAAGACTTTTGATATATTTTGAGGCTTCATAGGGATTGATTGCAGGGTGAATAAAGATAATCAAGTATAATAATAACAAAGTATGTCTCACCCAGTTGCTCATGATCACTTTGTTGTATGGTAAATCGTTGATTCGATTGTGGGAGTTTTTGAAACTACAAATTCTTTCGAACCTGAAATTTCAACAATGAAGAAAAGTTAATTGCACAGTTAATGTCTATCACATTATAAATTTCCAAAAGCAAAAGAGATAAAAGGATGAATTTTTATCTCTTAAAATAATTTGATTTTTTATGATTCTACAAGTTTCATCAAATTTGAGAAGGAAACAATGATTATGATATAAGATTCTATCAGATGAAAAAGTAAACTAAAGTAACTAAGAAAGCACATATTTTACCAATCCCGGATCTCCATTGCCAAGAGAGATGAAGAGAGAGAGAGAGAGAGGGAGAGAGAGGGAGAGAGATGTCGGCGACTGCTCTACTCATCACTTTATAAATTAGAATATATAGGTAGGATTAGGGCAACATGGAGAAAAGCACAATACGCACGCTTAAATCACACCACATATCTTTTTTAATTTAGGAAACTAAATCATAAAGATTAAAGAGAATAATGCCAACGAATCAAGACTGAATTGCCAAACATTCCTAACGTCTTTGAAAACGCCACGGTTTTGTTGTTGATAATGACAATTGACACATGATATTCACTTTTTTGTTTCCGTTTGAATAATCCGCGACTTTGGGGCATAAAGAAAAGTTTCTGGGGCATAGAGATTTTGGTCAACAAGATCCGATTTAGTGGACAACAAAAAATTAGATTTCTTATTTTTTGCTCCCTAATCTTGATCTCTACATCTTTCTCTCTCCTACTCTCTCTCTCGTTATACATCCCTCTCGTTGTCTTTATCTCTCTCTCTCGTTGTAGATCTATCTCTATAGATCTTCCTCCATAAATCTTTCAATTTTTAGTAAAGTTTCACAAAAACCCTAGCTTTAACTTGTTGATTCTTATGGAATTTTGATTCATTAATTAAATTTTTTATGTGGGCTCCGTTAGAATGGTTCCTTGATGTGAGTTTTGTTGAAATGATTTCTCACAAAACTAAGGAAGGAGCTGCTGCTCTTGCAAGATCGAATGCTTACAAGGGTATTCCACCAACATATGATCATTCCTGATGCTCTCAAGTGGGTTTGGTTCTTTAGTGGTTTTAGGGTTTTCATTAGTCTTTAGAATGAGTTGAAATGAGGTTTGATTTTCTATTTTTTGTTGTTGTTGTGTGTTAGGGTTTCGAGGCTTCATCTGTACACAAGTATTACTTGTAGGGTAGACTTTCAAGTGTGAGAAAGAGGGAGCAGTAGGAGAGAAAGAGAGGGAGGGAGGGAGGGGGACATGTAAAAAATCTAATTTTCGGATCCAAATTAAATATTGCGTCTTAGGTCAAATACTTGCCAGAGACTTTTCTTTATGTCTCAAAGCAGCGAAATTGAATAATCAATCAATACTTATGCATTTAAATGCGTTTCTTTAGCGGTGGTTTTAATTTTTGTAAGGGTGTGTTTGATATCTCCTATTTCCATTGAAATAAAAGGATTTCCATGGCATTAAGTATTTCCACCGTTTGATACGAAGTATAATTTCATGGCTTTAATTCTCTAGGGAATCTATTTCCATGAAATAGCCCACTTTTAATTCCTTGCTCCACCTTAGGAATTAGTTTCCGTGGAAAGTCAAAAATAAAAATATATTCGGATACTTGAAACCTAATATTTATCTTCATATATGTTATAAATGACATTATACCCGTAAAATTTAACAAAATAAACTTTTACTTATACATTGGGCAAATGACATTTTTCCCCTTCTTACCAAATGACATGTTTACAAAGTTGTTAAAATGACATTTTTACCCTTTCATAATATCAAATTGACATCTTACCCTTATGTTGTCCAAATGACATTTTTACCCTCGTATAAATCAAAGTGACATTTTTACCCTTATGTTGTCTGAATGACATTCTTACCTTTATCTTGTAAAAACGGCATGTCTAAACTTTTAAATTGAAATGACACAAGGTTAAATAATTTTACAACATAGGGTTAAAAATATAATTTTGAAAACATAAGGGTAAAAATGTAATTTTGACTACATCAAGACGAAAATGTAATTTTAGTAACATAAAAGAAAAATGTCATTTTGACTGCATAAGGAGTAAATAAAAACTCTTATTAATTGAATATTATATTCGTAGAAGTTAGTTGTCAACCAAATAACAGAGTTCGTAATTCCACGAAATAATGAATGACTATCAAACGAAAGAACTCTTATTTCCACAGAATAAATTCCGTGGAAGACTTTCAATGGAACTCTTTTATTTCCATGGAATTATTTCTCTGATATCAAACACAACCTAAGATCTTTAATCGTCTTTAATAGAGAAGACAAATAATGAATATGAAAATATGAAGATAAACGACTAAATATAAAGAGAAACATGAATGATGAAAACAAAAATAAAGAAGAAAAATAGGAGAATTTTGAATTTTGGAATGTGCAAGTTTGCCTGATGAGTCAGTGTATAGAAAAACACAAAAATAGATTATCTCAGTATTTCGCCTACTTTAAGGGGCCACGCGAGAAACCTCTCATACTTTAGGAGGCAATCTGGAAATAACCCATTGCTTTTATATCACTTCACATTGCTATAGAAAATCAATATTTCCCTATTTTGCTCTTACATAAAGGATTTTAATATTCTAGTATTTCATAGTAATTCATTAAGTTTAGTATATTAGTTGAAAAAAAATTAGGGTTTATGAATGCTTTGTGCCTGAAAACATATATTGTGCAAAAAAAAAATATGATTTAAGATGAAAAAAGAAATCAAACTGCATCATGAAATTAGAGATTATGTGATAAGTGAAAGAGATGTGAGAAAGTAATTAGGGGAAAGTCCTGACTAAGTGATGGAGGAGTAAAGAATCGGAAGAGATATTCACTAAAGTCATAGAAGAGTTTTTGTTTCTCAGTAACTTTATTAAAGTATTAGTTAGGATTTACTCCTCATTGTTAAATTAGATTAAAATGACTGCCTTTTTTATATCACTCAAAGTAATAGATATAAACACTCGTACCGCACACAAGCTTGCTATAAACACTAGGAAGCATGGCCTTGCATACTCATATTGTACTTGTATATGCTCTATATCAACATGGTATCAATGTAATAAATTCTATATCTAATGAATAAATGTTATGTTTGTGTAAAAAAAATAAAAGTAGTACATGCATAACTTGTATCTTTTTTTTTAAGTTGGAACTATTAAGATGGTTACTACAAATGAGGGTAGTAAATATTTAACTTGTCACTAAGAATCTAAGATGGTGTCATTCATGCACTAAATAATATCACTAATTAGCAATCAAGTTATTTTATTTTCATTCTGAAAATATCCTTACCGATTAAAGTTTACTTTATTTCCCAAGAAACCTCGAAATTTAGTTAGTTGTTCTTCTCTTCTTCTTCTTGAGAGCTTCTCCATCTTGGAATCTCCTTCATCTTCGATCCTCTATTGCTTCTTCTTTTTATTTTTGTGATTCTTCTTTTTCTGCGATTCTTCTTATAAGGTTTTTGTATAAATTGGCATGCTTTATTCACTGCATAGGAAATGTCGGGGCGTGTTATGGGTGTACACGAGCCGAGCTCTTAACGAGCTGCTCGAGCTCGGCTGGACTATTGCTCGTGCTCGACTCGAATATTAACGAGCACGAGCACGAGCTTAACACGAGCTCAAAATCATGCTCGTTTATGTAAACGAGTCGAGCTTGATCATTCTTTAGTGTATCACGAGCTACTCGTGAACAAGGACGGAACTACATCTAGGCCAAAGGGGGCCATGGCCCCCCCCTCGACCTAGCCGTAGTGGTTCACATTGTAACTCCAAGTCACAATGGTTACGCTATTAGCTAAAGTAATACGCAAGTTACAACAGTGAAGTGTAATTAGCTTGTTGGTAGAACTACTTGTTTATCATCTCCCTGACCCAAGTTTGATCCCTAGGAATGGCAATTTTTTTTTTTTTTTTAATATGGGTTTGTTTTAACTTTTCTAAGAGTGTGTGGACTATATACCAATCCAAGTTCTCTTACAAATTTAAATAAATGATATTAGTTAGTCTTGCTAAATATTTTTAATATGGAACTTGAATTTAATAAAAATTACCATTTTTTTTTAAAAACCTAGAGACCAACCATTCACATGGACTGGACAACAAAAGCAAATTGTTAATCATTTACGAGCAATTTTGTCTCAAAAATCTTTATTTAGAAGACGTTCTCAATAGTGAAAGTAAAATGATGTTAAACAAAATCATAGTTAAAAAGGTACTAATTTATTTTGATTATACATATAAAGACCATTTTTTATAGAAGAAATATAAATATAAAATATAAATAGATTGTCAAATAAAACAACCGATTTCGTATTACATTGGCCCCCTAGATCTTTAATCCTGGTTTCGTCCCTGCTCGTGAACAACTCGTTTAACATATTCTTATAATATTGTAGTACATAATTACGTATTAGTACTGAAACTTGTACATGAAATATCAACCATTAAAAACTTATCAGAATATTAATCATTATTATTGTATGTGACAAATGATCATTGAAGTATTTCGATAATTTAGAAAGTTTTAATTTGAAGTATTTTGATAAACGAGTATAAAAGAATGCGGGCTCGAGCTCTTTCAAACTTATACGAACCGAGCTTGAACAAGTGGACAATTACTCGAACGAGCTCAAGCTCAAACTCGAGCTTAAACATCTTACTACTCGGCTCGGCTCGACTCGACTCGAGTACACCCCTAGATTTCACCACTCTGTTAGAATCTTAGATTGTGTTTCTATTACAACTCTATGTCTCAAACGTGTCTTAGTCTAATCCATATGTTTCTTTTTCGGTTAATTCCATTTTGGCCCCCTAAAGATGACCAACTCGCCAAAATGGCCCCCTGAAGATGACCAACTTCTAGTTTAGCCCTTTTTTATGTTTCTGTCAGTCAACAGTTAGTCAACTTTAACATAAGTTTTTGCTTTTCTTTTTTAACCCTTCTATTCAAAATTAATAACCTATTTGCCCTTGTTCACTTTCTTCACCGAAAAATCTCACCCGCGCAAGAAAAAAAGTTGTTTTCTTATCTCTTCATTTCTCTCTCTAACATATATTATGGGATTTCCCCTCTCTCCATAGATATATATCCTAGATCTGGGATTTGCCTCACGCTTATGAGTCGAAGAGGATTTTAATCTTCGAATTTTTGTTAAGCTTTTGCGATTGGTGTTGTTGATGATCCAGAACTAGTAGAATTGAAGAGATTTTGCCCTAGATTGATAAAATTATTGAAGATTGATAGTTTTAAGCCTAAACCGACATGGTTAGGTTTGACCGGTAGTATTATTGGAATTGGGGAACTTCTGTTAGTCGTAATTTGATGGATTTGATTCCTTGTTTGATTGAGTTCTTGCCTAGTGAGGATTGGTCGACTAGAAAAGCAATGACAAAGGCATTAACAAAATTGGCGGTGGCGGAGAAAAATAGCTTGTCGGAGTTCAGATCTTCTTGTTGAATGGTTTTGTTTTTGAAAATTCAGTTTAAAATATTAAATGGAACTCATAAATTAGATCTACTCAGATAGCTATATTGGGCTTCTTCTTCAGTTCAAATTTGAAGCATACCTCCATTTAAAATTAGTTTGTTCTTATCTTCTTGTTTAAGGTTGAAAGGTAACTGGGTAAGAGTCTAGGGCATCAACATGAAAAACAACACCAGTCGCTTGGGGCAAGTATTCATCAAGCTTTGGTCGAAGTCTGTTGAAAGTGTGTTTTTTAAACTAAATTTGGTTTTGAGCCCAATATGAAATGTGGGCATGAGTAAATGGGTCTATCAAACTAGAAGGGGCAAAGAAGGAAAAAGACTCCTTAAATTAATTAAAGAGGGGTAGTAGAGATCCTTATGTCTACAACTTGAGTAAGCTTAGAGAGAGAAAGAACTAGTGCTTTCTTTGGAGAAGATCCTTTGTGAAAAAGTTTGAAGTAATTAATTGGTATGTATCTATGACTATTATCTAATGTTTTTGAATGTATTTTTCTTTGTTAATGAAAGGAACAACAACAATGTTTGTGTTTATGATGAACGAAGATTTGTGATTGAAGGATAGTTGGTTTGAGTATATGGAGTTGGATCCTTTATGTTATAGTTGTTGTTTTTCTTAAATCTTCAACAAATGGTATCAGAGCTATGTTATCTTATCATTTCAATATTTTGAGAATCTAGAGTTTGTGAAAAAAAAAATTGGTGATCTAGTAAGAAAAAATAACAAATATGGTGCAATCTCAAATACCTATGTTAACAAAAGAAAATTATGGGCATTGGTCCATTCAAATGGGTGTATTATTGGGATCTAAAGATCTGTGGGGTATTGTTCAAAATGATTATGTAGAGCCAACTTTAGAAGAAGAGGATATTATGAATGACTTGCAAAAAAATGTCCTTAAAGATTCAAGAAAGAATGATAAAAAAGCTTTGTTCCTTATATATCAAGGGATTGATAGTTCTACATTTGAAAAAGTGTCCGAAGCAAAATCATCGAAAGAGGCTTGGAATATTCTCAAGAATTCTTTTAGAGGAATTGATAAATGGTGAAGGTTCGTCTTCAAATTTTGCGTGGTGAATTTGAAGGGTTGAGTATGAATGAAGGAGAACTTGTCTCCGATTATGTTTCAAGATAATTCTCTAATGTTAACGAAATGAAAAGGTGTGGTGAAAAATGTGATGATGTTCGGGTGATGGAGAAGATTTTACGGTCTTTGACACCTAAATTTGATAATGTGGTTATTGTCGTTGAAGAATCAAAAGACTTGGAATCCATGACGGTAGATGAATTGATGGGAACATTGCAAATTCATGAACAAAGGGTGAATAGAAATGCCACAACCTCTTCAAATTGTTCGGTTGATCAAGTACTTCAAGCAAAACTCACTTTAGAAGAAAAACAATATACACCCCAAAAAGAAAGAGGTTGTGAGAGTTATGGTAGAGGTTATGATAACCGTAGAAGAGGCTTTGGAAGTCAAAGAGGAAGAATTTTTTTAATAGAGGAAGAACAAATGAACCAAGAGGAAGAGGTAGAGGAAACTTTACTAGACCTTATAATAGCCAAGGTAGAGACAAAAGAGATATTGAATGCTATAATTGTCACAAGCTTGGGCATTATAGTAATAAATGTTGGTATAAAAATGAAGTTAAGGAAGAATCAAATCTTGTTGAAGATGAAGTAGAAATTAATGTTGATCCTACATTGTTATTTTCTTGTGATGGTCTTGATCAATCACAAACAAACACTTGGTATTTCGACACCAGTCCAAGTAATCATATTTGTGGAAAAAAAGAATTGTTTGTTGAAGTGAATGAAAGTGTGAAAGGGTATGTAAAGTTCGGTGACTCCTCAAAGAGACCGGTGCTAGGGAAAGGTAATATCCTCATTCAACTAAAAAATGAAAAACATAAATATATTTTCGATGTTTATTATGTTCTCGGAATGAAAAATAACATTTTGAGTTTGGGACAACTTTTAGAAAAAGGCTATGATATAATATTGAAAGATCTTCATCTCACATTAAGAGATAGAAGTGGAACTCTAATTGTTAAGGTAAATATGGCAAAGAATAGATTATTTCCCTTAAACATTCAACATAGTGATGCAAAATGCTTAAACTCTATTGTGAAAGATGAATCTTGGTTGTGGCACTTGAGACTTGGGAATCTAAACTTTGATTGGATGAAGACCTTGGCAAGCAAGAATATGGTAAGAGGTTTACCATGTATTGATCACCCAAACAAAGTGTGTGAAGGGTGTATCTTTGGCAAGCATCATCAAACAAGTTTTTAAAGAAGGAAGGTGGAGAGCATCTAATATATTGGAGCTTGTGCATACCGATATTTGTGGTCCATTGAAGCCAATGACAAATAAAGGTAACAATTACTTTCTCACTTTTATTGATGATTTTAGTAGTAAACATGGGTTTATTTCTTAAAAAATAAATCCGAAGTATTTGAAGTATTCAAAGAGTTCAAGAACATGGTTGAGAAACAAAGTGGTTTTATGATAAAGAAACTAGGTCTGATAGGGGTGGAGAATATACCTCAAGAGCATTTGATATGTTTTGTATAGAACATGGGATTGTTCATGAACTTACTCCGTCATACACACCACAACTAAATGGAGTTGCCGAAAGGAAAAATCGCACCATATTAAACATGGCAAGAAGCATGATAAAAAAAAAAGATTGCCTAGAAAATTTTGGGGCGAAGCCGTTGCATGTGCCGTATACTTGTTAAATAGATGTCCTACTAAAAGTGTCTATATGAAGACCCTGCAAGAGGCATGGGGTTATTACAAGCCTAGTGTATCTTATTTAAAGATATTTGGATGTATTGCTTATGCAAAGATACTGGAAGCAAGAAGAACAAAACTTGATGACAAAGGTGAGAAATGTATCTTTCTTGGGTATAATGAGCAAATGAAATGTTACAAGTTGTTTAATCCAATTGTCAATAAAGTTCTCTTTAGTAGAGATGTGGTATTTAAAGAAGATTTGGCATGGGAATGGAAAGGAAAAGAAATTATTCAAGTTGAACTTAGACTTGAAGGAGAAGAAGAAGAAGATGCACCACCAAGAGAATTTTAAAGAGACCCACACACACCATCATCTTCGTCTCCATCATCCTCATCATCGGGAGGAAGTTCTAATGAAGGGTCGATGAAAACTAGAAGTTTGAGAGAGATTTATGAAGTCGTGGATGATGAAGAAGAATTGAACTTGTGTTGTTTTCTCATGGATTGTGATCCTATTATTTATGAAGAGGTCATCCAAGAAGAAAAAAATGCAACGAATGAAGAAATTAATGCAATTGAAAAAAATGATACTTGGGAATTGACAAGTTTACCAAAGGGATATAAACCTATTGGTGTAAAGTGGGTGTATAAGACAAAGAAGAATGCAAGTGGATAAGTCCAAAGATATAAAGCAAGACTTGTAGCTAAAGGTTACAAGCAAAGAGCCGACATTGATTATAGTAAGGTATTTGCTCCCGTTGCTCGTATGGAAACAATAAGATTGTTAATCTCTATAGCGGCTCAATATTCATGGAAGATTTATCAATTTGATGTCAAGTCGAAATTTTTGAATGGTATCCTAGAGGAAGAGATATATGTTGAACAACCTTTGGGGTATGTTAGAAAGGGAAAATAAGATAAAGTTTAGAAGTTGAAGAAGGCCCTTTATGGGTTAAAGCAAGCTCCACGTGCATGGAATGCAAGAATTGATAAGTATTTTCAAGAAAATGAGTTTGAAAAGTGTCCTCATGAGCACACTTTATATATGAAAATGAAAGAAGATGGAGGTATGCTATTTGTTTGTCTCTATGTTGATGATTTGATATTCACCGGTAATGATTCAAGACTATTTGAAGAGTTTAAGAAGAGCATGGTTAAGAAATTTGATATGACCGATATTGGATTGATGGGTCATTTTCTTTGTATCGAAGTGAAGCAAATGGAAAATGAAATATTTATTTCTTAAAGTGGATATGCTAAGGAAGTACTTAAAAGATTTAAAATGGAGTCGTGTAATCCGGTAAACACCCCTCTTGAAAGTGGAGTAGAATTGAGAAAATGCACAAGAAGTAGTAATGTGGATCCTACATATTTCAAAAGTTTGATTGGAAGTCTACGTTATCTTACATGTACAAGACCGGATATTCTCTATGGAGTTGGGCTAGTGAGTAGGTACATGGAGACACCGGATGAATCTCATCTTAATGTTGCAAAGAGGCTCCTTCGATATATTAAAGGTACGGTAAATGATGGTTTATTTTTCTCTTGTGCACAAGATTTTAAGCTTATTGGTTATTCCGATAGTGATTGGGGTAGAGACTTAGATGAAAGAAAGAGTACATCGGGATTTGTATTTTTTATGGGTTACACGGCATTTACTTGGTCTTCCAAGAAAGAACCCATTGTGACTTTATCTACTTGTGAGGCGGAATATGTAGCCGCTAGCTCTGATGTTTGTCATGCAATTTGGTTAAGAAATATGTTGAAGCATCTTCAATGCCCTCAAGTTGGTCCAACCGAAGTGTTCCTTGATAACAAATCGGCTATTGCTTTAGCCAAGAATCTCGTTTGTCATGAAAGAAGCAAGCACATTGATACACGCTACCATTTTATTCGTGAACATGTTAAAGAAGGTGATATTGAAGTGATGTATTGCAAGTCTCAAGATCAAATAGCCGATATATTAATGAAGCCCTTGAAGCATGATGTCTTTGAAAGAATGAAGTGGATGTTAGGTATGAGAAGCTATGGGGATTTGGTTTAAGAGGGGATGTTGAAAGGGTGTTTTTTAAACCAAATTTGGTTTTGGGCCCAATGTGAAATGTGGGTTTGAGTAAATGGGTCTATCAAACTAGAAGGGGCAAAGAAGGAAAAAGACTCCATAAATTAATGAGAGGTTGGGCAAAACGCCCAATCCTTGAGACAAAATAGGGACCCGCTCCACTGCAGAGAAGCAATAGGAAGCAGGTCCAGCCTGTCAGGAGGGGGTCAGGAGTTTAGTTTAGGCCTCATTTTTCACAAAATTACAGAGATGCCATTCAGGCAATCCCGTACTCACCCACCTTCTTTTAATTCAAACTTGACATGTGTCCTTTCTTTCCTTTATCTCTTCTCAATTTTATTTCTCTCTCCCCCTTATTTCTCTCTCACAGATTCTCTCTCTAACTATTTTATTTCTTTTCTCATAAATTATCTCTCTACTAAATTTTCTCTTTCTATAACTACTTTATCATTCCAGATTTTTCTCCTCATTTATCTCTCACCCTAATTTATCTCTTTTCTGGTAGTTTTTTTTAAATCTTAAAGTTTTTTCTAGATAGATTTTATTTTCAAATTTTAGATTTATCTCAGGATTTTCTATCCCTCTTTATCATTATTCTCTCTGGAGTTTTTACCTTTTGAATCAAATACTTTATTTTCTCAAATACTTTCATTTTATTTTACACTTTCTCTATCTAAAAATATTTTTTCTTTCTTTAACTATTTTTTTTCTCTATAACTCTATATCCTTATATTTTGGGCATTTGTTTAGATTTTTTGTATTGTACATTTTTTTAAAACAAGAGGTTATGTACTGTACATTTTTTTGTGTACATGACACTTTTGTACTGAGAATTTTCTTGTGTACCAGAATTTTATTTTTTTACCGGAAATTGTTTTATGTACTAGCCATTTGGTTATGTACGAGACAGTTTTGTATTGAGAGTTTTCTTATGTACCGGGAATTGTTTTATGTACCAGCCATTTGGTTGTGTGCTACACTTTTGTACTGAGAATTTTCTTGTGTACCGAGAATTTTCTTGTGTACTAGCCATTGTATTAGACACTTTTGTACGGAGAATTTTCTTCTGTACTGGGAATTGTTCTATGTACTAGCCATTTGGTTATGTACTAGACACTTTTTGTACTGGGAATTTTCTTGTGTACGGGAATTATTTTATGTACTAGCCATTTGGTTATGTACTAGACACTAGAAAAACATTCGAAGGAAACTTTAAGATGTTAGCTACTGGGAATTTACTTGTGTACCGAGAATGTTTTTGTGCACCGAGAATTTTTCAGTGCCTCGGGAAATTTATAGTAAAAAAATAAAATAGTCAAAGCAGATCAAGTTAAGGATAACTTCACTTGTAGCGGGAACTGAAGAATGTACACTACATTTCAACACGTAAACGTATATCTATGACGTTAAATATAACAAAAAATGGTACAATATCTAAGAGAACTGGGAGATCTCGCCAAATCCGGATATAGTTGCTTTAGATCCAGATTTGTTGTTTTAGATCTCGTCAAATCCGGATATAGTTTCCCATTTAAATTAAGATTGTGTAAAGAGAAAGAGAGAGATAAACATGCAAATCAAAATAACATATCTTACAAAACTCTTACAAATAAACTCAAGTTTGATCATAAATAGTAGACCAAACTAACAGATCTTCGATCGGATTTAAAAATCCATAATTTTCTGAATCTAGGAAACTATAAAATGCACAATAAACATCCACAAAACAAGGAAACGTGGGAACTGAGTGGGAATGATAAAATGTAGCGGGAACTGAGGAATGTACATTACATCTCAACACGTAAACCTATATCTATGACGTTAAATATAAGAAAAAATGGTACAATATCTAAGAGAACTGGGAGATCTCGCCAAGTCCGGATATAGTTGCTTTAGATCCAGATTTGTTGCTTTATATCTCGTCAAATCTGGATATAGTTTCTCTAAAACCCATCAATCTCTGCTCAAGAAAAAGAGTTCTTATCCATTAAATTTGAAATCGAATCTGACTTCTCCAAAACGCTAAACCATTCCAAAATATTTTCAGATTTGATTTTTCCAAAATATATCTTCACTATTAAACTTTCACCAAATTTGTTCAAGAAATCAAACCATTCTAATTTCTTCACCATTAAACTTTCTTCACCTAATTTCTTCACCATTAAACTTTCACCAATATTTCTTCACCGAATTTGTCTTCTCCAAAACCCAAAACCATTCGAAAATATTTGCAGATCTGGTTTTTCCAAAATATTTCTTCACCATTAAACTTTCACCAAATTATTCAAGAAATCAAACCGAATCCGACTTCTCCAAAATACTAAACCATTCCAATAATTCTTCACCAAATTTGTTCAAGAAATTTCTTAGGGAGAAAAAGAAGAGAGCTTTTGGAATTTCTTAGAGAGAAAAAGAAGAGATCTCTGAAATTTTTTTTAGAGAGAGAAGGTAATGAAAATGAAGAAAAAGGGTATTAATGGTAGTAGGATAAAAAGGCACTTTTTTTTTTGTACTTGTTGTCTCGGGCCCAACAAAAAACTGTCCATTTGGTACTAAAAAACGCTAAATTAATTAAAGAGAGGTAGTAGAGATCCTTATGTCTACAACTTGTGTAAGCTTAGAGAGAGAAAGAACTAGGGTTTTCTTTGGAGAAGATCTTTGTGAAGAAATTTGAAGTAATTAATTGGTATGTATCTATGACTATTATCTAATGTTTTTGAATGTCTTTTTCTTTGTTATTGAAAGGAACAACAACAATGTTTGTGTTTATGATGAATGAAGATTTGTGATTGAAGGATAGTTTGTTTGAGTATCGTGTTAGATCCTTTATGTTATAGTTGTTATTTTTCTAAAATCTCCAACAAATGAGCTTTGGTCGAAGCCGATAGTGCCCTAGAACATCAATTACATAAACATGTACTATAGGAATCTCTTGCAATTGAAGCTCCGATTTTCGCAAACATGGTGGCAATTCGTTTACCCACTGCCTATCAATCTCTTCCATTCTTCCTTATCTTAACTTACTATTTGGATTTTGGAGTCTTGAAGAATAAGACTGAAAGAGCTAATTTGTTTGTTGGCTAGGGTTTCCTTTCGCCATCTCTATTTCTCTGTACTGTTCTTAACCCAATTCTCTCCAACTAGCTATTTAATGGCTTTTGAAGACAATTCAAAGTTGGATCTGTTTACTAAAACACTTTCTTCTACTTGGAAATCTTGATTCTTGTTTACACTTTCATGCCCTAAAGAAAGAGGCAACTCCCGGGTATATATATATATATATATATATATATATATATATATATATATATGAGAGAGAGAAAGAGAATGATACAAGAAGATACGCAAAACAATTATTTTTTTAATGGTCGTCGACGGACCATTAATCGTGACAATTTTCTGGCAAAGAAAGTGAACAATGGCAAAAAGGTTATTAGTTTTGAATACAAGGGTAAAAAAAGAAAAGCAAAAACTGATGTTAAAGTTGAGTAACCATTCACTGACAGAAATATGAAAAAAGGGGTTAAAGTAGAAGTTGGTCATCTTTAGGGGGCCATTTTGGTGAACTGGTCATCTTTAGGGGGCCAAAATGGAATTAACCCTTTCTTTTCACCTATTTACATCTGAGTCATTCAAAAATACGACATTGTAATATCAAATCTAGACAGATGCATCGTCAATTTATCTTTTACTCGCCTATATTTGAATCATATTATTCAAAATGGATCCAAAACCAAATTGAATCAATCACTCAGGCGAGTCACTGTTTACGATCTATAAGACGAAAACACGTTCTAAAATTAGGCTCATCTTAAATTTGATTCGAGTTCAAATCATGGTTTTATATCAACCACTCATGTGTTAGGGTCAGTTACATAATACTAGATGACCTATCCTCATTTGAAGATGCACAAAACACATTCTCTTTTATGCATTATACATTTGCTTTTATGTATTGTGTTTCCTCTTTTAGAAGTCCTGTATCAACTTTCATACAATGTGCATCTACTTTTTATGCACAACTGAAGTGTTCTAACAAACAAAATCTGAAGTTAGACACAATGTAAAATGCTTAATATTGGATCCACAATGCATTTAGCAATATGTTCAACGGGATATATGTTACATTCAAATTAGATTTATGTACTAAAATGGACAACTTTCGCTTACACAAAAGTGTGATTTTTGGCCACTATGAAACTTTTGGGCACTCTCCAAACTTGATTTTTAGACTTTGTTCTCCTCATTTTTGTTTGGCAGAGGATCCTTAGGCTTTGTACTACTAGTTACTTTGTACTAAAAACAGAATAGTAGAAGAGATGAAGATCTTCTGCTTCATAGTCTTTTTCTTCACCCTAGCTTTTCTTCAAACTAAAACAACATCCACCAGACCCATCACATTATCCCTGCCGGAATCTGACCCACAACCACCACCTCCCTATACTCCTAATGTTTCACCATCAATGGTACGCTCAATTACTTTCCCTCTGCCTCTTCTTTCTCTATTTTATTGATCACAAAAAAAATTCAGTTCTTATCTTTATCTGATTTTCTTAAATGGCGGTTGATTTTAGGAAGAACAAAAGGGAAGTAATAGTAGTGATATCAAAGATGAATGCCAAAGCTTAAAAAAATCAGTGAAGAGAGATGAATGTTTGATGATGAGGAAATCTATTATATTGGATCATACTGATTATATCAAATGGAGGTCAAAGATGGTCCATGAATGCTTAATTATTCTTTTTTTGATGGAATATCTTATTTTCTATCATTTTTCTTCTTTATATAATCTTAATATAAATTTGTTGCTTAATCCCCTTTTTGGTGCCTAATCTGTATTTTGAAAATCTTTATATGTTAAATTCACTAATTTGAGAGTTTCTTTTGGTAAAACGAAGATAATCGCTAGGGAAAAGTGCACGAAAAAAAATGTATGTTGTTACAACCCAAAATAAATGGATACTTTTAGCAGTAATTATGCGGCCGCATCAGGCTCTTATAGAACAAAAATGCAATAAAATTTAACAAATCTATTTGTGTCTCACTAAAGCCCACAAGGCCACAATATTGCCAATAATTTTGCGGCCTCATGTACATTTGTGCACTTACACATGATATACAAATGGAGGTCATGTTGATCGAGATTCAGGATTTATGCCATTCTCTTAAGCCCACAATATTGCCATTAACAACAAGCTCACGAGTTTATCACCGACGATCCGCTTAAGGGCCAATAGTTCAAACTGCTCACGAAGTCGGCGTGTACCGGGGATGTTGTTAACATCTAATATTGGCTTTCAACAAAAAAAAAAATCTAATATTGAGCCAATAGAAATGAAAGAACAGATTAGGGGGAAACGAATGCCCAAGGATAGGGTCTGAGTGGGAACCTTTATAGAAGAAAAGGAAGTGGCTTTCTATAATTAAAAGAGGTGGGGTTGTAGGAATAACACAAATTGTGGCCAGCTAGTAACATCTTCTCTCTAGGAACAACACAAATTGCGCCTCAACAAATTGTTACACTGTTTGAAATCGACATCCAGACAATGGTTTGCCGAATTTTCTTCTAGTCTAAAGATTGGGGGCTTCTGTCAATCTTCCTTTGACCATTGCTTTCTAGTTTCTTTCATGGCTCGGTTTTCATGTATTTTATAGTCTATGTCGCTGAAAAAATTATCACTGGCAACGACAATCCTGCCATAACTTCTTTGCGTTCTCGCCTTAAACGACTGTTATCCCTTAAAATTTTGGGTCGCCTTCAATACATTTTGGGTGTAGAGTTTTTGTGGTCCCTAGATAGTATCTTCTTGTGTTATTGAAATTACTCCTTTGACATCATCTAGGACTTTGGTCTGCTTGGACCCAACCCCTGCTTTTTCAATGAAACAATATCTCAACCTTTTCCCCTGCACATGGGACTCCCCTGAATGACTGAGTATTTTTCGTCGTCTCATTGGACGTCTTCTCGATGTTACTGTCACTCGTCGTGACATAGATTTTTCTGTTAGAATTCATTCATGCAAATTCCATGGTCCACCCCACTTGAGTGTTGCAGATCGAGTTCTACGATATTTAAAGCTTACAACTAGACATGGTCTCCATCTATCGTAATGTCGTTCTCTCACTCTCACGGGTTTCACGGACTCTGATTGGGTTAATTTCGTCTCACCCGTCGTTCCACCACCGAGTATTGTTACTATGTTTGGTTTCCTTCCTCTGTCTTGGAAGTCCAAGAAACATTTCACAATTTCCCCTTCCTGCGCGAGCTAGAGTTTTGTGCTTTAGTTGCTCTGACTGCAGAACTTCAGTGGTTGAAGTACCTATTGTAAGACCTTCACATTTCCATTCCTGTACCTTCTCTAGTCCACTGTGAAAAGCTTGTATCTGGTCTCCTTAAGACCATGCGTATCTAATGTCCTGGATAGATTGCGGATATTTCGACCAAGCCTTTGGGTTTGTGTCAGATATCTTTCCCTACTCCAATTTGTTGTGGGTATTGAGTATATTTGTTATAATGATTTTTCTGGTGCTACACGAATTTTAGAAACTCTTTACGGTTCGTTGAGGCTGAACAAATTATTAAGATGTTCAAGTTCCATGGCAATTTATTCGTTTTCTTTTACTAATTCCTTATTTCTTTTTTCTTTTTCAACAGTTTTGATCACTTCTAGTATAACAATGGTTAACTGTAGTTATAAGACATTCATATCTACTTTTCATTTCGATTTAAGAGACAAACTATGATGTTCATCATTGAACTTTGTTCTTTTACTTGACTCATTTTAATGTTCTCACAATTTATTATGTATGATATTTTGAATTAATATGATTTCCAATTTCGAAAATAGGTAGCAATCAGATGATTCAAAAGGCAAATAATAAATCAATGTAGACATTTCCCCTTTTTAATGTCAATTTCTTATGCGAGTATATAATTGTGAAATTTGTTAATTAATATGACTAGTGATGGTCCAAAGACTACCAGAAATCGTGAAACTAATCAAATTTTAAGACTATTTGATATATTTCAACGCTTCATAGGGCTTGATTGCAGGGTGAATAAAATGGTGAATAAACATAATCAAGATCAAATTGACAACAACCCATTTACTGTTGACGACCTCGTGATTTCCATCACGAAGATCGGGAGCTGTACTCTTTGTTGGTTTTTGCTCTTCTTAGAAACCCATTTGAGTGTCTAAACATTATGGCATTATGGTTTGCTCTAGAAGAAATAGGGTTCCCGAATATCGTTATGAGAATGAAACTTTTACTTTTAACCCATTTGAGTGTCTAAACATTATGGCATCTTCATTATGTATGCCTCACCCAGTTGCTCATGATCACTTTGTTGTATGGTAAATCGTTGATTCGATTGTGGGAGTTTTTGAAACTACACATTCTTTTGAACCTGAAATTTCAACAATGAAGAAAAGTTAATTGTACAGTTAATGTCTATCACATTATAAATTTCCAAAAGCAAAAGAGATAAAAGGATGAACATTTTATCTCTTAAAATAATTTGATTTTTTATGATTCTACAAGTTTCATCAAATTTGAGAAGAAAAGCACGACTATGATATAAGATTTTATCATATAAAAAATCAAACTAAAATAACTAAGAAAGCATATATTTTACCAATCCCGGATCTCCATTGCCAAGAGAGAGGTAGAGAGAGGTAGAGAGAGAGAGAGGGATGTCGGCGACTGCTCTACTCATCGATTTATAAATTGGAATATATAGGTAGGATTAGGGCAACATGGAGAAAAGCACAATACTCACGCTTAAATCACACCACATATCTATTTTAATTTAGGAAACTAAATCATAGAGATTAAAGAGAATAATGCCAACTAATCAAGACTGTATTGCCAAACTTTCCTAACGTCTTTGAAAACGCCACGGTTTTGTTGTTGATAATGACAATTGACACATGGTATTCACTTTTTTGTTTCTCTGTGAATAATCCGTGACTTTGGGGCATAAAGATTTTGGTCAACAAGATTTGATTCAGTGGACGACAAAATATTAGATTTCTTATTTTTTGCTCCCTAATCTTGATCTCTATATTACTCTCTCTCTCTCTCTCGTTGTCTTTATCTCTCTCTCTCGTTGTCTTTATCTCTCTCTCTCTCGTTGTAGATCTATCTCTATAAATCTTCCTCCATAAATCTTTCAATTTTTAGTAAAGTTTCACAAGAACCTTAGCTTTAAGGTGTTGATTCCTATGGAATTTTGATTCATTAATTAAATTTTTGATGTGGGTTCCGTTAGTATGGTTCCTTGATGTGGGTTTTCTTGGAATGATTTCTCACAAAACTAAGGATGGAGCTGCTGCTCTTTCAAGATCGAATGCTTACGAGGTATTCCACCACCATATGATCATTCCTGATGCTCTCAAGTGGGTTTGATTCTTTAGTGGTTTTAGGATTTTCATTTGTCTTTAGAACCAGTTGAAATGAGGTTTAATTTTCTATTTTTTGTTGTGTGTTAGGATTTCTAGGCTTCATCTGTACACAAGTATTACTTGTAGGGTAGACTTTCAAGTGTGAGAAAGAGAGAGCAGTAGGAGGAAGGGAGGGAGACGAAGAGAGAGAGGAGCAATGTAAAAAATCTAATTTTCGGATGTAAATTAAATATGCCCCTTAGGTCAAATATTGTTGACAAAAGTTTATGAGTCTCTATTTTGAATTTCAGAATGTGCAAGTTTGACTGATGAGTCAGTCTATAGAAAACACACAAAAGGAGATTATCTCGGTATTTTTCCTACTTTAAGGGGCAACGCGAGAAACCGATCATACTTTAGGAGGCAATCTGGAAATAACCCATTGTTTTTATATCACTTCACATGGCGATAGAAAATCAATATTTCCCTATTTTGCTCTTACATAAAGGATTTTACTATTTCTAGTATTTCATACTAATTCATTAAGTTTAGTATATTAGTTGAAAAAAATTAGAGTTTATGAATGCTTTGTGCCTAAAAACATATATTGTGAAAAAAAAATATGATTTAAGATGGAAAAAGGAATCAAACTGCATCATAAAATTAGAGAGATTATGTGATTAGTGAAAGAGATGTGAGAAACAGGGGCGGCCCTGACTTTTCGGTGGCCCGAAGCGAGGTCTGAAAATGTGGCCCTTTCTATCAAATTGTAAAACGTATAAATGTATTTACATGGAAACAATAAGTACCGCAAAATATTTTCATCATATTTATATAACAAAGTAATTTTTTTTGATAATTACAATCACTGAAATTTTGTTCTTCTTAAATTTTTCGATGCAAAGTCACTAATAATCGTGGAATAATCAAAGACGTCAACCATATCCTTCTCAATAGATAATATAGCTAACTCGTTTAACCTTTCTTCTAACATAGTAGGTCGAATATAAGACTTAATCAACTTCAACTTAGAAAAACTTCTTTCTGCAGAGGCAACAATAACTGGTATTGTTAACATAATTCTATAAGAAATCCATGTGTTCGGTTAACAACCTTTCATATCTTTCAAAAAATCTAGCACTTCAGTTGGTCTTTTGATCTCATTTGGTAAAAGACGCTTCAACACTTTCAGTTCAGAAAATAAGTCTAGTCCGTCTATGTCATATGACTCATTATGCTTGAAAAAGGTTTCAAGGCGAACACATGAATATCTCAAATCACCATCATCTTGTGAGTTTGACTTTTTCAACTCAAACAGAAAACTAAATATTTCTTTGTATTTCTAGTTTGCTCGAATCTGCTCGTAAATGAAGAAAGAGTCTGATCTAATATGTAATAATTAACTCTAAATGCTTCTTCAGGTGACATTGATCACACGCATTCTCGTCAAACTGTTTCTTTCTTCGGATAATATGTTTTTTCCAAAATGTTGTTTCAACTCCCATTTTAATGGCAATCTCGTTAGCTTCAACCATGCCTTCTTCAAATCTCACTTCTCTGTAATCTTCAAGATAACGAGTGAGTTCATTCAATTTCTCTAATGCAACATCAATATCTACATCTTCAGTTTGAAGTGTTTTGCTAACAGAGTTTACCTCAAACAATATATTATGCCAAATAAACATGCTCAAAAGGAATTCAAAATTTTTAAAGTGTTGTTTTAATATATTTTCGACATCATAAACTGTTTTGGAATCATTTGTCTCCACTAATTCTTCCAAAGCTTATCGTAATTGTGGAGCTTGAAACCTAATGTCTTGGTGGCCCTTTTTACTTCACATTTTTCAAATGGATTAAGCTTCTCGTAATCATCACTTGTCTCCACTAGTTTTTGAATCAACACTTTCTACTCTACTTTCCCATAAATCAAACAAACTGTTGGGCCCATCGTTCATTTAAAGATTATCAAATTTGGTGGCCCTTTTTACTTAATATTTTTTAAATGGGGCCCTTATAATTTTCTTAGAGAGTTAAACTTCTTATATATTTCTTACAGAAATTAGTGTTTCGGTGGCCCCTAAAAACCGGTGGCCCGAAGCGACGCTTTGATAAACAAAAACTCCTGACTAAGTGAAGGAGGAGTAAAGAATCGGAGGAGCTATTTGCTAAAGTCATAGAGGAGTTTTTGTTTATCAGTAACTTTATTAAAGTATTAGTTACTGATCATTGTTAAATTAGATTAAAATGACAGTCTTTTTTATATCACTCGAAGTAGTAGATATAAACACTAGTACCACACACAATCTTGCTATAAACACTAGGAAGCATGGCCTTGCATACTCATATTGTACTTGTATATGCTCCGCCATCTCAACATGGCATCGATGTAATGAATCCTATATCTAATGAATAGGTGGCCAATACATGGACAACCAAATATTTTATGTGGACAACTATTTTCAAGTCAACAATCTTTGACTTCATTGACCTTAATTTAATAGGGGGACAACTCTCTCATAATCTCTTTTTCCTCTTAACCACAACAAATCCAAGAAAAAGTTCCACCATGATTGAGCCGATTCTAAATGATTTACTCTAACTATAATGAACAGTGCCAAGAAATCTATAAAAATTGGGTTTCTCCAATTCAAATTCTTGAATGAAGGAAGTTGTGAAAGAATATGATAATCTATTAGCCACAATTCTTGAATGATAGAAGCTGTATTGAAGGAGAATCCTTTTTACCACCTACCGATGGTAGTTTATCTGATACACTCATCGAAAATTGCCCTAATTTCTGATCGACTAGTATCATGTTCATACGGAAAAGGGGGGTTTTTGCCGGAAGTTCTCGGAGGTGAAGTGATCGGTTGTGGGAAAGACTGGAAAGTTGAGGAGGGATCTGACGAAGTAGTTGATCCAAATATTCATGAAAGTTCTTACGATGAAGATGAAAGATCTTGTGTTGATGAAGTGCATGGTTTGAAGATTCATGGGAACGAAGATGATGATGATGAAGAGAGAGAAAGTGATGACCCTATCTTAGTTGAAGCTTTGATCTAAATAAACCCCATATTTTTTTGTATCAATTACTGTAATTTAGTCTTTTAGATTTCAAATTTTGGGTTTTCAAATTTAGGGTTTTTACTAATCCTCAATATCTATGACATTTCTGTATATAAATAAATGATTTTCAAACACTCCAATCTTTTGGCAAGTCGATTTGATCTTTGGTTAGTGGAAAACCAATTCAATGGATGTTCAAGCATAAAGAGGTAAAATAATTTGTTGGGGTTAAAAAGAGAAAGAAATGAGGAGAGAGAGTTGTCCCCCTATTGAATTAGAGTCAATTAAGTAAAGCACAATTGACTTACACTCCGACCCGAAAACAGTGGTCCACGAAGTGTATTTGGTTGTCCATATATTGGTCACCAAGATGGTTGTAGATATTTAACTTGTCACTAAGATGGTGGTGTCATTCATGCGCTAAATAATATCATTAATTAGCAATCAAGTTAAAAAAAATAATTCATTCTGAGAATATCCTTACTATTAAAGTCTATTTTATCTCTCAAGAAATCTCGAAATTTAGTTTGTTGTTCTTCTCTTCTTCTTCTTGAGAGCTTCCCCATCTTAGAATCTCCTTCATCTTCGATCTTCTATTGCTTCTTCTTTTTATTTTTGCGATTCTTCATTTTCTTTGATTCTTCTTTTTTCTGCGATTCTTCGTATAAGGTTTTTGTATAAATTGACATGCTTTATTCACTGCATAGGAAATGTCGGGGTGTGTTATGGTTAGATATTGTAGGGCCCCTGCCACACTTCAATATTGAGTGGCATCGGATAAAACCTCTCCAGATTCAGAAGAGAGTTTATGTGAGGCTGAAATTGGTGAGGAGATAGGTTTAGAATCTTCCATCTCTACTCTTTTCAAAAGATCTACAATATACTTTTGTTGAGAAAGAATAACACCGGACTGATTGCGAGTAATTTCTATACCCAAAAAATAATGAAGATCCCCGAGATCCTTGAGAGCAAACTCTTCACTAATCTGTGGCACGAGTCGTTGAATAGTTGAGGTGTTATTTTTAGTAACTAATATATCGTCAATATAAATTAAAAGGCAAAGAAGATTAGTCCCTTGTTTTATGATAAACAACTAAGCATCAGTTTTGGAACTTTCAAAGCAAATAAATAATAAATATGTGCTTAGTCGAGTATACCAAGCGCTTGGAGATTGTTTTAAATCATATATAGACTCTCACCAATTGGTAATGGTGGAGATGTTGTATCTAACCTTGCATCAAATGGAGGTACTGTAGATTCAACTTTAGTAGGGGTATTAGGCACAATTGGAGCATGTATTGATGGAAGAACTACTCGTGACTCAGTAGATGAAGATGTACTATATTTCTCATCTGCGAAAGGGAAAACAGATTCATTAAAAACAACATGTCAACCAATATAAATTCGTTTATTTAAGAGATCAAGACATCGATAGCCGTGGTGGTGAGGAGAATAACCCAAAAATACACAACGTACTGAACAGTAATCCATCTTATGACGGTTATACGGTCTAGTGTACGGTTAACATTCACAACCAAAAACCTACAAAAATTTGTAATCTGGTTTTGTCTTACACAAGAGTTCCAATAGTATACGTCTTTATAATACTTTGGAATGAAGACGATTAATTAAGTATACCGCACTTTCAAACGCATGATGCCAATATTGTTTTGGAACGTTTCCTTGTGCCCACATGGTAAGGCCTGTTTCAACCACATGGCGATGGCGTCGTTCAACAACCCCATTTTGCTCATGAGTATGGGGGCAAGCAATACGACGTAAAATACCAGGATCCTGAAAAAATACATTTAATTTTTGAAACTCGCCACCCCAATTAGATTGCACTGACTTAATTTTAGTACTAAATAGATTCTCAACCGACAACTTAAATTTATTAAAAATACTAAATGCTTCAGACTTCAATGTCATCGGATAAAGCCAACAATATTTAGAAAAATCATCCACGAACAAAATAAAATACCGATGTCCATCAACATAATCGAATGAAGTCGGTCCCCATAGATCAGTAAAAATTAAGACCAATGGTGCATTTGAAACAGCGCCTGAGCCAACGGAAGTCGATGACTTTCACCTAGCTGACATGAGTCGCATATTCCCATTGTTTTATTTGTGCAGACTGGCAACTTATTATTGTGTAGAACAAACCGTGTGACCTGTTCAGCCGGATGGCCAAGACGATTGTGCCACATTTCTACCAAACAACGTTCACCCGCTCCTATGAAAATCTCCCCTCTTCTATTCATACTGCTAGTGAGGGGGAGATAATATAAACCATCTTCACTTTCTCCTTGTAGTAGAACTTTCCCCGACGAACGATCCTTTATACAGCAGACATCATCAAAAAAGACAAAGTAAACATTATTGTCACGACAAATTTGTAGAACTGATAACAAATTCTTTTTTATGTAAGGAACCCGTAGAACTTTATGCAATTTAAAATTGTGGCCGGAAGAACTCAAAATAAATGTACCAATGTCAGTGATTGGCAAACCTGATCTATTTCCGACTTTAACAACGTCTGCACCATTATAATCCGAATGAGTTGTAAGATTACGAAGATCAGGTGTTACATGATGAGAAGCCCCATAGTCAGGTCACCAAGATTGAATGAAGTCTTCTTCGTTACGAGTCAAAAGCGATGTAACATGAGCATATGGTTGAGCACTGAAAGTCTGTGAGTGATTAACATATTCTTGAGGCTCGTCGTCATAACGGTTATAACATCGTTTGGCACTATGCCCATTTCTTCCACATATTTGGCAAGGCACCTGAAAACTAGAAGAACCCTGGTTTCCATGAGAAAGAATAGGGTGAGGTTGAGAATTACCTTGATGATGTTGGCCTCCTCGACTATAATTCTTGTAATGACCACGACTCCTTTGTCCGCGACCATGACTAAAGTGTTGTTGTTGGGGTGGTTGATTAGAAAAATGTTTGGAAGACTGATTACTTTGTTTTCCTGCAATATGAATCTGAGGAGGTACATCAGTGGTCACAATTTCTTCGGCAATACGAAGTTCCTGGGTAAGGAGAAAGCCTTGTAAATCAGCAAATGTGATTGGAGAAGTCCTTGTAGTAATAGATGTCACAAATGAACTATATTCTGGTCCAAGACCTCCAAGAACATGAAGGATTAATTCGTGGTCAGAAACAGGTCGGGAAGCAGTAGCATGTTGATCAGCGATATTTTTCATAGGGGTAAGGTAATCTAAAATAGATGAAGACCCTTTATTGGTTTTGTGTAACTGTAATTGACGATGCATAAGACGAGCCTGATCAGATGGAGATGCAAATGTTTGTTCAAGACGACACCATGCTTCATGAGAAGTTGTAGAGCCAATGATTTGGGCATGAACACTTTCACAGACAGATGAATAAACACAACTTAGGATCAACTGATCCTGACGTTCTCATTTAGCAAATTCAGGATTAATAGTAGGAGTAGAATCGGAAGCAGATTTATCAACATAACGAGACGAACATGGAAGACTACCATCGACGTATCCGAATAGATCATTACCACGTGAAAATGCAACAAAGTGTGAGTGCCATAAGATGTAATTAGTGGGATTCAACATAAACCCTAAACCCAAAAAGAGAAAAAAAAAACAAAAAATCTTCTAAAAACTCACCAATATCTTGAAGAGAACCTGACCGTTTCAAAAAGAAACAAGGATGAAGAGAACTGGTCGGTTTTTTCACCTGGATCATTTTAGTTTGACGATTGATGAGAAGGGACAATTGAAGAGAGCGAGCTAGCTTTTCGATTTCTAGGGTTTGACTCTTCCGTTTTTTCAAAGAGAGAGAAACAGAGATTTGTTATCTAATGTTGAAAGTAAGAGAGAAAGTAATAAAACTGGTTCCTTATTTAAAACCTAAATCACGGTAATTTTGGTGTTGCAAAATATATAGTCTGGAATCTAGGAAAAATTGGCGGGAATTGATCTGGGATATTGACGGAAATTGTTTTATCTATAAGAAGGTATTAGGGTCCAAAATGAAAAAGGACTAAAATCCCTTTTTCTGGGAAGATTGGATCCTATTCCCTTTTTGAATATCATTTTCGGCCTAAAACCCATGGACCATTTTCTTGAATTCAACTCATCAATAGTTGAATTTGAAAAAAAAAAAATTATGTTTTCACATTTCTTTAAAATAACTAATTATTTCTTTATGAATATAATCATGTCACATAAATAAACAAAACAACTTTAAAAATTGTAGTAGAGACAATAAAATAATGAGAATCTCTATTTTTGTCATCTAGAAGTGAGAATCTCAATTAAGACTTGACAAAAGACTAACAAATATTCTTAGAGTTTTGCACTCGATATGCTCTAAATTTCAAATCCCTCGTAAGAATATCTAAATAACTACTTTTATGTCATTATAGAGTTCCAAATATAGTGTTGGGTTGGAGATAGGTTTTTGACAGAAATTAAGTCTTACCATCTGACACAATCTTATAGCATAAATACACTTATTCGTACTTGCATGTGAGAAGCCCGTGTGTAAACATATAGTCACTTCAAAATCTTGACTGATTTTTCGGTAAATTCATCAATTAGACGTATAATGAGATATTTGAAAGGCCGCGACTTTGGGACATCCTAAACAGTCTCTGGGGAATAAAACTAAGTTAACTAAAATTGACTTAGCATCCTGGTTTTTAGTTCAAAACTTTATTTGATTGAAATTTTGCCCTTAATCTTCATCTTCCCTCACCTCCACCACAACACACTTCCGATCACCA
>BEHA01002871.1:444733-476714 GCA_002897215.1 Eschscholzia californica subsp. californica | reverse complement strand
ATTCTTCTGATGTGGATATGAGATTGCCAGCTAATTGTATGATGTTTGTTGTGAAGGTGTTTGATGAGATTGATGTTGTCACTTTCAATGATTATTGATTTATGATTCTTTGCTTTCGCCCATTCTAAACAGAATAAGATTGCCATGGCTTCACATTCTTCACTGTTTCTCGCTCTCGCTGATTTGACTTGCGCTGCTATAAATTTTGATTCTACATCATGAGCAATAAAACTGATTCCAGTATTGGATGTTACATTTAAGAACGATGCATCTACATTAATCTTAATAAAGTCATTAGTCGGAGACAGATGGCAGGTGCTTGTTGGGATTGCTTTTATTTCTCTTGCCTTTATAATTCTATTGGGTGCATGTGTATATGGTGGTTGGAAGTTAATGATTCCTGCTACTTTATGAGAAATCTGTACTGATATTGAAGAGATTTTAGGGTTGAAACGAGAAAAAAGAGATGAAAACCCTAATCGCCTGCTGACATCAGCTAGGATATTCTCTCTCCTCAAAAAACCCGATCGGTGGTCAGAGTTTATTGTGGTTAGAATTAGTGGTGTTGGGACGAGGCAAGTGATACTCACATGTGAGAGATGAAAGATAAAGAGGTAAAAGATAAACAAGTTCACACCATTTAGGATGGTACCCATTAGGAATTGCATATTCATGGACAAGTTGTAAAGTTAAATTTCCAAAACCTTGAAATTAGAGAAAATCAGGTACACCTAAATTTCCTAAACTAAATACAAATATGTGGAGAGAGAGAGAGAGAGAGAAATGCATAATGAAAGCACCCACCCCACAAACTGATATGATTATAGTTTTGGGTTTAAACCCAAATAGCGTAGTTGTCCAATTTAGGTCTATAATCACACCACTCCTCTTCTCTTGTTTTTTATAGATTTTCTGTCCTTGGAAATTGGGACCACTTATAAATTACTTCATCATCCGCTCGAGCTGACAATCATAAATTTTTTGTTACTTAACTTAGATCTCATTTCATTATTCCTATCTTTTATAAATAATAATCATGAACTAAATCTAACGGTCCATAATCAAATACAAAGTCAACTATGTGTAGATAATTGCTGTTATAAATAAATCTAAACCGTCCGATGAATCCGGACTAAAAGTTTACAGATACGTTGAATTAGGAAGGACAATTCCGGAATAAAAAAAAAATCTCTCCTTCTCCGGCTCTCCCAGTCAGTAGCTCTCGAGATTTCTCTCTTTGAGGTAGAGAGAGAAAGTGAGTTAGAGAGAGAGAGATAAGAAGAGAGAGAGAGAGAGAGAGTGGGTTCTTGTTTATTGAAGTCAAATTTTACAGGACTGTTTGTTGATTGATTAACCAATGTGGATCTCAGTTGAATCTGTGAAGAATTTTTGACTTGTGATTGATTTAGAAGTATGGGTATGATGGAATCCATTGATTTCATCTCTTGGGAGATGGAATCTTACCCACAGTATGAAGATTTTGTTGTTCTTCCTTTCTTTGCTCTTTTCTTCCCTTCTATTCGATTCTTCCTTGACAGATTCATATTTGAGGTATTCAATCTCTCTCTCTCTCTCTATAATTTTATTTACTTATACTTGATTCATTTGTCTTCATGATTTTGTGATCTTTCCCTCTCTACAATACCAATAATGGATCATCAAAGTACATTCATGGTCTTATGATTAAAAATAATAGTTGTTAGATTCTATTTTATGAAAACCCAAATAAATTTTTGATAGTTGATTCCATGATTTATCTCTTAAATTAGATATATTACTAGTTTAACTTACATTTAAGGGGCAATTACAAATATTTTTACATTTATTTTGAAGTTAAAAGATAATTTAATTGAGAAAATATGCAGATTTGATTAGGAATTTATGATGTAAGCAAGTTCTTTTTGATTTTTAGGTACATTTTGTTTTCTAATTTGGTGTATATACAATGGTAGAGCTCTTTAGGTTTTAATGTTGGGGTGTACTATGTTCTGTTACATTGTTTTTATCCTTCAACTTAAAACACGAAAAGTTATCGAATTTGAAGAAGATAAAGGAATTAAGTGGGAAAAGTAATCTTATAAGCTAAGTAGATGGGATCCGCTAATTTATCCGCAAAATGGTCGACCGAATAGGACTTTTGGGTAGACATACCGATTCCATGGCGACCCCATGAGTCACGGATTTCTAGCTTAAGAAACATATGGTTAAGTGTACCTAAAAGTTCAATTAGACAACAACTTTAAAGTAGCTCGGAAGCGAATTTTTATCAATAATGTATGTATCACAACTCTGGAAGGGCGTCCGATCTTGAGCCGATTCAAGACTCGGTGATTGCGGTCCTTGGATAGCCGATCGTAACCCTGACTGCTTAGCTTATAAGATTTGAGTAGTATTTCCATACTCCTGGTAGCTATTGATTGATCACTTGATCTATCTTCTTATAGTGCAATATCAAATATTTTGTATATGTCAAATTATTGGAAATGATTGTCCATTTGAAGATTGATTGTCTAGTGGATATGGTAGTTTTTCTGTGTTAGTTTAACCTACGACGAGGTGTTTCAGAAAACATTGCTGTGATATGAAATTAGTATCCTTCCCCTGAGTTTCCGAACTTCACCAGTCATATTATTAGTCAAATCATGTCTGGAAGTGAATACATATAGTTTAGCTCATTAACCCAATCATGAGTCAATTCAACTAAAACAAATACTAATTATTCAATCAAAAACTTTTTTCACTCATATGATGCAACCACTACCAGAGTCACTAACTAGAATTTTCATTTGCTAATTCTCAACTTCGATATTTTCTCAAGATCTTGTTAAAATTAAAAATTTACGTGCTTGTTGCAGAAAGTGGCAAGAAGACTAATTCTTGGAGTGGGTCATCAGAAACTGGATATGGAGATAGATGACAGAAGAAAAAGGGTCAATAAGTTCAAGGAGTCTGCATGGAAATGCATATATTTTCTTTCAGCTGAGCTTCTTGCTCTCTCTGTTACTTACAACGAGCCATGGTTCACTAAAACCAAGTCTTTTTGGGTAGGACCTGGAGATCAGGTCTGGCCTGATCAAATGATGAAGTAAGATACTTTAACTAATGATAGTTGAGAAGTCATTATCTAATAAGGTAGTTAACATTTGAGTATCCAATTTTCTAACCATTCTCCTATTGGCAGATTGAAACTGAAAGGATTATATATGTATGCTGCTGGCTTCTACACATATTCGATATTTGCTCTAGTCTTTTGGGAAACAAGGCGTTCGGACTTCGGTGTGTCAATGTCCCATCATGTGGCAACTGTAATTCTCATTGTATTGTCTTACATATTGAGGTATTTACAGAAAGAGTTTATATATCTGTTATGTGTAGATGAAACGAAAGAGAAGAATAAAAAACCACCTCTAAACACTAATAAGTGAACTTTGCTTTTCTTAGTTCAACTTTATGGAGTTTTGAGAGGTCATAATTTGACAAGAAGCTCTTATAGCTTCTTCTGCATCCTAAATTATGGATGTCTTTTTGGCAGGTTTGCGCGTGTTGGTTCAGTTGTTTTAGCTCTTCATGATGCAAGTGACATTTTCCTGGAAATTGGGAAGATGTCCAAATACAGTGGTTGTGAAGGGCTTGCTAGCTTTTCCTTCATTCTGTTCGTTTTATCGTGGATCATACTTCGTCTTATATACTACCCATTTTGGGTCCTTTGGAGTACAAGGTGAGCATAACTAGCTGCATAACATACAAAGTAATACACCTTATAAGTATGTAAAATTGAGCGGCATAGTTCAAGATCCAAACATATTAAAGTAATGGCATCTGAAACCCAACCAAGAAAAATACGTATCCTCGTCATTTTCCATATAGGTGTACCTAATATAGGTGAGAGCGAAGATGTATAATTGAAATTATGATCGTTATATTAGCGCCAACTTTGGTTCTTATCTATTGCAATGAATGTGTCATTGGTATGGATACTGGTGTTGGGGATCTGACGCGTCCAGAGTTGCCTGACATTGTGACGAAAAAAGGTCAAAATGCGGACATGGTGGCACACTTATTTTCTTGTTTTGTTATTAGGTCATTTATTGTCATTTACAGTTTTTTTTTACTCTGGAACCAAATATTGTTACAATATACACCAAAGAGACGAACTCAGAGTGGCATTTAATGGTCTTAAGACTCTTTAACATACTCTTGTAAAGTACACACGATGTGCATCAAAATCTCAAATTAGAATGTGGAAGTTGCCACATGGTAAAAGTACTTAAAATGAGTACCCATTTTACACATATTTCAACAGATTTAAATCTAATGCACGGTTTACGTGGCTCTAATTGGTGGTTCCAACTAGACATAATGGCATACTTGCAGGCGTCAGTTGTTTAAGGATCACAAATTTATATTGTTTCAGAGTGAATTTCAATAAATTTTATGAAGACAGTGAGCCATTAAAAGACTCTTTGTTTTGTAGACATATTTTGCTGTGCTTCCCTTCCCATCCTAACTGTTTTTATTTTCTTACGACAGCTATGAAGTAGTCTTGACGCTGGATCGAGAGAAACACCCAGTAGATGGTCCAATCTGCTATTATGTATTCAATACTCTTCTGTTCTGCTTGCTTGTTCTTCATATTTATTGGTGGGTGTTGATCTTTCGCATGCTTGTAAAACAAATCCAAGCGAGAGGCCAGCTTAGTGATGATGTTCGATCTGGTAAGAAATACTCCTTTCGGTTGTTCTGTTAGGTACTTGCATAATCATATACCTGAAACACCTATTTTAACCTTGATAGTTGCAATGGTAATCTACCCAACTGTCTAAATATCCGAAGAGAGTTAACGTTTTTTTACCATATATCTGTAGTACTAATATGCTTAAACTCTTATGCCATGTTTGGTGCGTAGGCAAAGAATAGGATCACTAGGAATAGTAATCCGTAATATGATTCCCATTAATCGCATAACTTACTGTATTGTTTGGCTTGGCCGGAAATATGGTTGACAAAGATTCATTTTTTCCATAGATTATATGATTGACGATTCCAAGGGAGACGGAGTCGCGTACCCAGTCTCTCCTTGGGTTTAGGACTCCCTCTTTAGGTGAAAGGAAATTCCTCTTCGTGATGTCCTTCCTGACAATGTTTTAAAAAACTTCTGAGGCGTACTGTCACGCCCTCAAAATTTTGGCTAAGCAATGGGCCGGGCCATGGGCATTTGTGACATCCCCTTCCTTGGTGGGGAGCCTTTAAAATTGGCTAGAGAACTCAAGAAAACATCATATTGGGCCTAACAAATGGACTGTGGCTATGTGCTGCCAAGGGAGGAATTCTCTAGAGAATTATGGAGCAACTAGGAGCACTCTAAAAGGTTTCTAGAGACACTTCCTAGCCATTAGATTGGAGACGTGTTTTAATCTTATCCATATATTGTATGGGTCTTGTAGTATAAATAGGGGTGAACCCCCTCATTTGTGACCATCCAAGAAGTGATCCAAGTGAGGATTGAGAGCTATAAGAGTTAGAGTGACTTGAGAATTGTGCCAAATATACTTGTAACCTTTGAGTTCACTCCAAGAGAGTTAGAGTGTTCTTTGCATACTTTGAGCCTAACTCTCTTGGAGCATACTCGGTGTTGGAAATAGCCTAGCTAGTCAAGGTTGCACTAGGCATATAAGGGAAAGGCTGACTTGTGCTTAAGAGGGAAGCTAAGACAAGTGCCGCACAGTGTTAAAGAACTAGGCCAAACTTTTACTCCGTGACAGTACGCCTTAAGGCATGCTTCGAAGTTGAGGCAGTCACTTGGTGCCTTGAAGCCTAGGCAATTGAACCCGAGAGAAAAATGTGCGCATTTGAAGTAATTGAGTTGTTGGACAACATAAAAGACATTAGTATTTTTTTTTTGCCTATTGAACACTTGGGACTTTCTATTATGGTAGTAAAGTAGAAAAACTGTGTTATGTTATATCTGTACATATTTATGTCATTTTCCTTGCAAAGAAATAGTTTACCCCTTTTACCCATTAGTATTTTTTGTCTATTAAACACTTGTGACAGCAGAAGGCCTTGAGGCATAAAAACGTATTTTAAAACATTGCTCCAGGACTCATTCCCATGCACTAAACATCATTTCAGAATACAATTGCTGGTACTTGCGTTCCGTTCCTGCGCGCCAAACATAGCTTTAGTCTTTGGTGATGCTTCTTGAAATGCTTTTCTCTATTTGGATTTGCAGATTCAGAAGGCGAAGATGAACACGAGGATTGACCTTTGTACAATATTCGTATAAACAATATGTTGCGCAACAGATTGTGATTGCATCATTCGTTGACATTTTTCCTTAAACAATTCTTATGCTTGGACCGAAAGCTCGTTAGACTGAAGAAAATAGATCAAGTCATTCTTCTTACAAGTTCAACTTTGCATCCAAAACTACTTCATTTCAATGTGTAAGTTGGAATGCAACAAATATGAGAAAATTCCTTCGAGTAGCGGAGGAAAAATGGATAGCAACTGTAGGGAACTTGAAAATGGATATTGCAACTGTAGGGAAATCGCCCGTGGTTACAAATTGAAGTTTTAGTCTCAAACCCTGTTCTGAAAATTGTACGAAAATTCCACAACCACGTTGGTTTTGTTCTCTATTGATTAATTGGCTTTCTGCACTTCCTTTTCGTACGAGTAGAACTTGTAATTGAATTTTTTAGCACAAAAGTTGTCTTTATGGTGGTTGGGCTTTGACTTTTGTAGTTTCTTTAGCTAATTATTATTAGTTTGGAGATCTGAGTAGTTTTTAGCTGCACTTTGTCTCATGAATGTTGGTCTTGTTTATGAAGTGGCTTCTTAAACTATTTAGGTGGTTTCAGTTTTAAACCAAATACAGATTAAAAGAGTCACCCTCCCCCATATTCAAAGCTTAGTCTTGCTTCAACAAGAATATTGAATTTCTAAGGTGATAAAATCTGTTCATTTTAGAAAAAAAAAATGTATTAGAGCTACTTAGATTTTAGCATGACTACTACCTCTATTTAAACCTTCGAAAGGGCTTTTCCACTAACCACTCCAGCATTTGATATCCGCCATTCCGATACCACAGTGTTGATCACTCACTCTTCTTTTCGGATATTACTTCCTAGTCTCGGGGAACGAAAATGGCTCTCCCAGCTAAAGACAAACTAGGTTTGTCAATGGATCTATTCCAGAGCCAACTACTCCTGTTGAGTTACACCCATAAGAATGGTGTAATGATCTTGTAATTAGTTAGACAGTTAACTCTGTTGCTCCAGGTCTCCGCTCTTTCATTTTTATAAGGGACAATGCGGCTAACATTTGGCACAATCTTCATGATCGATTCTTTCAAATTAATACGCCTAAGGTTTATCAACTTAGTCGAGCTATTCAGGTGTTTCTTCTCATTTCACTCGATGGGTCTGTTTGATACGTTGGAATGTCTGAGTAAGATAATCAACATTTTTCCGATGGGAAAGAAAACAATCGTTTTCACATCAAAACTCAAATTAAGCTATGGGAATTTCTGGGCTGAGAATTTCTGGGCTGCCTCTAAAACTCTCTATACTTAAGTGGCTTTTCTAGGTGCCTTTAGAAAACCCAGTTCCCTTCCCAAATAGATAGAGAGAGAGAGTTTAGAAAATTGAAAGGGGTATTTAGCGATACCCCCTCATTCTTAATGTCCAATTAGGGATGCCCTCTTTCTTAATTTCATATTGCCCTTTTTTTGCACTTAAAAGTACAAAATTACCCTTATCCTTATTGGTTCTCTTTTTTTTTTTCAATTTCTTATACCTCTTTGGTGTTATGCTTACCTCCGTATATTCGCTTATCATAGGTTTTTTTTTCTCTTATCTATCTTTTTCTAATTTACCAACAACATTTATCGAAAATTTAAAATTGATAAATCACAACAACTCGAAATAAAATTCGTAAATTGTAAGAAAAAAAATTTAACCTACTCATTTTTTTTTGAATGTATACGAGTTATAATTAATAGATATCAATAGGTTTTCTTTAAATTGGTTACATACATCAATTTTAACGTAAAATAAAAAAAAAAATAGGAAGTTATAAAATTTTTAATTTAAATTTACAATTTTTATTTCGAATTGTTGTGATTTATGAATTTTAAATTTTCGATAAATATTGTTGGTAAATTAGAAATAGATAGATAAGAGAAAAAAAACTATGAGAAGCGAAAATACGTTGGTAAGCATAACATCAAAGAGGTATAAGAAATTGAAAAAGAAAATAGAAACAATAAGATTAAGGGTAATTTTGTGCTTTTAAGTGCAAAAAACGGGGCATCCCTAATATCCAATTAAAAAAGGGGGCATCCCTAATTGGACATTAGGGATGAGGGGGTATCGCTAAATACCCCAAATTGGAATCTCTTCCTCAAATGGAGAGAGAGAGGGAGATAACACCAGATCAAATCGATGAACAGATAGGGAATAAACACACTTAGGAACATGGAACACAAATTCGATTTAGAACTAATCTCAAGCTTGATTTTATAGAACTAATCACAACCATACAGATTGATCGGTTGGGACAAGATTTCAATTGTTTAGGGTTTCCATCTTCATCGATTTATAATGGACGGGAACTTGAGGTGGGCGAGACAGAGAGGGGTGCCATCTCCATCATGTCACACTTTTAGCCATACCAAACAACAGAAAAAACGCCTTTCTTGCGAAAATAACTTTTCCACGTAACAAACGGACCCTAAGTCTCTTCAGGATGAATTATAGTCCTTAATGGTCATTGAACCCTAGATCTGTGGTCATGGTAATTCCGTTGTTGATCGCTCCAATCAAGAAAAGGTGATGGAATTCGTGTAATGTCTTTAATGACCGTTTCTCTGCAATTTGAAACTTGGAAGTGGCAGCCTTAGCGATAAACCTAGGGGTGGGAAAGAGACATGACAGACAGTCCACGATCACTTACTTTTTCGGTCTGGACAGACCGAGCAAATTTTCGATTTGTCCACTCAGACATCCATACAAATCGAGCGGGCACTTGAGGAAATTTGGTTGTTCGGTGCCCATCCGAATCTGCCTAAATTACCACGCAATCTGGGTATCGAACCATTCGGACTCGGGCACCATGTATATCCATTCCTAGTGTTGACTCATACCAAATAAGGTCAAAAGCCTTTTGCAAGCAATCATGGAACATTTCTTTGGAAAAAATATAGATGTTAGCATGATCGGCCATTAAGACAAACTGAGAAAGAAGTTCTTGTACAAGTCATTAATGTAAGGCAATCTGAAGGTTATCTTGAGTAAGAACTGAAAGGTTTTCATATTTACGATATGACTTGTTTGTTCAGGGACTTGAAACGACTCAGACTACCCTCAATAAGAGATGACAACAGAGTTCATCTATCACCCAATTCAATACCAATTGAACCAAGATAGACAAGACCTTAGATGAGTCACTCAGATTGTTGTGAACAACTGAGCAGAACACACGGGAACATCGAATCTAAGAAAAGTTCTTGAGATTCTAAAGACAAAGGGTCAGTTAAGAGAGACAAACAATTGATCAAAAAAGGCAAATCAGTTGTTGAGTCCATGATCAAGATTGTTCCTCACTACTGTAAATGTTTCTAAAAATAATGCCTATGCCATTTAAAAGGAAACTACCCTTAGTACCAGGAGGACAAAAGGAATGGAATTGCGAATTCTGGTTCCAGTATCTTTGTTATCGAAGTTAATCTATCAACTATCGTAGATTCTCTTCATCAGGTGTTTAAAACCGGATATGCTGCTCAGTGGGAACACAATTGAATTACATACTTGACTAAAAGGAGAAAAGATCCAAGAGGGAGCAGGAGAAATATTGCTACGGATGCTGAAAGGGATCAAAGTATTCTTTTAGACACTGATCTAGTTTAGAACTTAATAGTGGATATCACGTTCTTCTAGAAACATCAAATGGTCTAAACCAGTGATGAATTAATTGAAGGTTCATGGAGAACCGAAATTGTTAACATTAATAATGGTTGAAATCAAAAGATTCAAACTCGTTAAAACCAGCATTGTCACTTAAGTTGACAAAGTCACCATTTTTCAGAAAGGCATAAGAGTAGTAATCTATTAGGACTCATACTTGATTATGCAGACCTATAAGTTTACTTGCAGAAGCTAACGAAAGCTACTTCAATACGTACTCTGACAACTTCATGAAGTACGGAAACGTACAAGTCATAAAGTAAGTCTGAATATTTAAAAAGTTGAAACAAAGTAGAAACCGAAGTAAAGAATCACTTGACAAGAAAATATAAGTAATCTGATTCGAATGGTGAAAATTTGAGTCAAGAATTTGATAACCATCAAAGAGGTGAGAAATGACTTCTCAACTCAATCCATGGAACACATCTGATGGATGACGGGTCCACTTGGAGTAATCAAACACTCCTATACATGATTTGATCGATGATGGGTTTAAGTCAGTCTTCTGAATATTTTGGATATATTCTAGAAACGGTCGGTTTTTCACTTAACCAAATCCGTCTAAAAGCTAAGCCTACGTAAAAAGTTTACAAGGCACAAAATTATCAAGTCTGACGCAATTTCTTTAGAAGAATTTTGGGACTTTTCCACGACAGATCAGAGAACAAAGTTGTTGTTGCTCGTGATGGTATCCTTCCAATAATTAGTCTGACAAAGCACTAATTGTTAGAAGGATAACTGGGAGAAAGTACAAGTCGAATAAGTTCGACCATTAGAAAAGTCATGAGAAAAGTATATGTCGAATAAGTTCGACCAAGAGCAACAAAACAGTTAAGAATAGTTAATTGCGGTTCCTAAAGGAAGAGGAATAAAAGGTAAAGTTAGATTAACTTTAAATACCTAACGCACAAAACGAATTAGATTCGTAAGAGAACTCTCAAAAGTTGAAAGTATCTGAAACGAAAATATCTCAAGGAGTTGAGAATATTCCACTTGTTGTTCACAACCCCTTAAGGTCAATAGCTTATCTATCTAGTTCAGAAGATTCAAATCTTACTGTTAAAAGATAAAAGTCATAGACCTGTGCAGAGACGGAAACTAACTCTGAAAATTGACTTGGATTCAAAAGATCAAAATAGAATCCATATCTCGTCAAGTTTTGGAACTTGATAATTTGGTCAATGGAGTAAAACCCATTGGACAAATAATTAGTTTTCAAAAGGAGAAAAGTGAAAAGGATGGAAAGGTTGGTGTTTCCCGAAACTAGACAATGAGATAAAGATCACAAATTCATATCATGAACAAGATCTTTACCTCAGACCAAGTTTAAGTCCATACTAACATAATAAAAGTCAGAAACCATCTCCCCTAATAAATTTATGGAAGTAAATGGTTACCGACTTTAGAAGTTAGTTAAGCACGCATGTTTCGGAAATCTATTAGTAGAGTGAAGCATGCAAGAGTTGGAATCTTTGATGCAACGAGGTTATCAAAATATTTGATCTTCAACTTCGGAATTTCAATAAGGTAAGTGGGAGTAACGCGTTTTCTAGGTCCGGTATGCAGTGTACATACTAAGATTGAAAACAACATTAAGATGTTGGAAATAGTTAAGTACTGACTTAATAAGGAACCATAAAGGATGATATGCTTTTTGGGCATCAAAGATATATGAGATTAGATCGAAAGGATGATAGAACCAAGTTAAGAAGCTTGATATGCTAAAAATCTTAAAATCCGAACTCGAAAGACTCTATGAGAGAAATTCGATCCAAGTCTCATGACATGGAGCTCAGCAAGATTCGGAGTCTGGGAAGCCCCGATGAGCAACCACGCAAGATAAAGATATCTATGCCTCGAACATAAAATTGATCATGTGGGACATGATTAGCAATTAGACCTCTCGAATACTAGAGTATAAAGAGACGTCGACATCCAAATTCAGATAAGATTATCTGAACCACAACTAAAGAACGTCCTAAAGAGCTGGGAAATAATTAGGATGAGTTCTTAGTACAAAAGTGAAAAAGTTGGACATGTCACACATTGCAAACTTCCAGACATAGAAGGAAAGTATGATGGAAAGTGTTTCGAGCCGGGAACTGTTGCAGACTCTACAAACGAAAGAATAGAATTAAAACTTAAGAAGTTTTAAAACTACTAAAGGAATACTAGGGATCATCAAATAAAATTGAAGGAAGCGACCTTCGATTAATTGATAGTGAGCAAAGTTTAACCGGATTAAGATCCGTTGCAAACTGAACTGTCACCTTAGACAAAATATCAGAGTTATACAAAGGTCTAAGGCATAAGGTATATTCTGAGAATATACTTGACTGGTAAATTGAGTGAGTAAAGGAGTTTACGGGAGAGACTCAAATTTACAAATTCTTGTTATAAAAAATAAACACGTTGCTTATTTCGTCCTCGTTTAAATTTAGTTTAGTATTTAAACGACAGTCCACAGATAAAGAAGTGTTCCAAACAGGATTGTCAGATACGTGATCTGATGAATGAAACTCTATTAAGTGAACTTGGAATTTTCATTATCATCTCCCGGGTCTAGGTCATTGCATAGACAACAATGACTTACGAAGACTAGCACATGAGGTCGACAAAGTAGCGCAGTTTCATGGACAATGTGAATAGGGTATTCAGGTCGACTGCGTGGGTGTATTATTGAAAATACACAGTTGATAACCCACAAATGAGAGAACATCAAGAATGATGAACGTCAAAACCTCTCATTGACAAAGTTGGAGAAAATCCTCAAAACATGAGTACTTCACTCATCTTATGTAAAGGATGTCTAACTTTAGTTCCACTAAACGTCGCGCCGTAAAAGGAGGTTATAAAGACGGACACTAGGTCATGCATGATAGACATGAAGCTGAGTGGGAGTACAAGAATGGATTGTGTCATCCTAATTAAATTAGGAAAAGTATCTTAAGGCCACTTGATGAGTAGCAATTGAAAAATCCGTGGTCACGCTCAAATGGATTAAGTGATTAATCATTTGGATTGACAGTTGTGTTTGGGATCAAGAAAGTCTAAAATATGTGGCGTATCAAATCGGATACCAATTGACACGGGAATCGAGCATTGCACTTGTTCTAAGTAAAAGTGAGAGACTGAAGAAGATGCCCTTCGACCAAAGATGCAATGCGACCAATTTGTCGGATGGCACAATTGATGAAGAAGATCATCAAGTCCGGACGATTTATGGGTCGTAGTGTTTAGCTAGAAACCAACTACGATCGTCGAATCACGGGGTGATTCTCGGCTAACTTCGACCAGTTCCTACATCGGGTTACACCAAAGAATGTCGATTTGATCGGATGATGACTAGGGGAATGAGACATATATTCATGGGCGAGACCCATAAATATGTCCAAAAGAAGTTTGGACAAAGATTACTAAAAGGCCCAAATAAGGGTTATTTGGGTCGGGCACCTAAAGGGACTTTTGGGCCCATTATAGGGGTCGGCCATGCTTGGCCGACCAACCTATAGGGGTCGGTCAGATCTGCCCTATTAGGGCTTACTCTGGTCGGCCATAATAAGAGAAGAAGGAAAATTTCTATTTTTGCCTATTTCCTAAGTCTTATTTAAAAGGAACTTTTAGGAAACCTAATTAGGGCTGGACTTTTAGAATTCTATATAACGTCTCTTAAAACTTGAATAAGGTGTGAAAATTCTCAAAAAGCTTTCTAGCTCTACAACAACAAGTAGAGAAAGAAAGAGATATAATTTCCAACCATCTATCTAGTCAAAGAAGAAGTGTTCTTCAATCAAACCACCATTGGAGTTCTAACTAACGACAAAAGTGGGAGCTCAAGTTGATCATTCGGGTGTCTCAAGTAGAGGAGCTACAATTGGAGTTATTGGTTTTCTCATTCGATTGGAAAAGTTCGAGGAAAATTTAGCGATTAAGGTAATATCTAAACTAACTTATTTACATTATTAGCTTATGCATGAGCTCCTGGGGATACTTGTGTTAGACCTATTAAATGTCTAGGATTCCGCTAACAACAGTAGGAAACACCATAACCCAACACGAGCCACATGTAGGCTCCACGGATGATCGATTGGGCTTCACTCGACTCTTCTTGCAGGCTCTGTATAGCCCGACATCTCTAAGGCCCCTCAAACGCCAACCACCTTCTTGACCCTGGACCATTACTCTTATCTTGTCACCCTCCTGGAGCATCAACATCAGTCTGGGTACCCATATTTCACCGCAGTATGCTACCGCCACCTCCACTAACAACGTCCCTACTAGAGGCTTTTCTGAGCCTTCCGTCAACCTTAAGGGTATGTGCTTCTCATCTATCCCTTAAGTTATTGACTCCGAGGCTGCAATGCAGATATGTTCGAATCTTAGTTTTGTAGTTTTGTAGATTTATTCGGAGTGAAGGTCTTTGCACAGATCTGGTTCCCAGATCTAGAGAGAAAAAAAAATTATTTTAAAGAGAGAGAGAGGAAATTTTTTTTTTTTTAATGAAGGTCGTCGCGACTCGCCGGTGAAGACGATGAGGTGGCGACAAGGTGAGGTGGCAGAGAGAGGTAATGAGATGGAGGATAAAGAAATGATGACTAGGTAACAGTGTTATAACGGAATCTTAAAAATGGGGTCATCTGGGTATTTTTGATAAAGTAGGGAGCTAAGCATGAATCCTGTCACAAAATTGGGGACCATTAGGGAAATAAACCTAATTTAATTTAGTAATTTTTTGACCTTTAAGTCAGCCTTATCTAGGGTCTCTCAAATTATCAACTCTTGCTGTAATGTAACTTTTAGACTTGCTGATCCTCAGAATACACTCACCTGTCTTCCTACAGATTTTTGGGAATGTTACATTCTTTTTTTTTTAGGTGGTAGTTCTAGTTTTGATGCATGGCTCTAGAAATGTTACAAATTTTTGTTTTGATGTATGGCAGTATCATTTAGACCATCCATCTTTTGTTCCTTTTAACCTTTTAACGGATGAAAATCCGTTCATTTACTCTTCTTTTACTTATGGGGGAGTCTTCCAACTCCAGAAATGCTAAAAGTTGAAACCAAGAGTGAACAGTGAACTTAAAGGAAACGGGTCTAACAATACTTTAAGAACAGTAACATAACTGCATGGCAGAGTCATCAGCTTTGTACACATAATACAGAGCCGAATTACTAAACGAAACAAAAGCAACACTTGCTATAAGACTCAGAAAACAACCAAACACAACTAAGTAAAACATAAGTGAAAAAGCACACGACAACTTACGACTTAATGACCCCAACCGAATATTGATTACCTACTCCTCTCCAGAATCTTCTTCCTTCCATCCACCTTTCAGAATTGATCTCGGAGAGAAACAGCTACTATCTTCCGTCTTCAAGAAGCTCTGGTAAACAACAGACCCACCACCATTTTCCATCACTTGTTGGCTCCTCTTTCCACAGCTATAGCCTTTTAGATCAAGCTTACAGTCAAAGTTACTACCAATATCAGCATGTATAGCAATTGAAAACTCGGAGGGCTCAAAACAGACCAACACCCTCTTAACAAGCTGTTTCAGGTCAACAGCTTTCAAATCGTAACCTGCAGCTTCGAAGCTGGCATAGCTGAAACCATCTTCTGGTGTTACATGAATTGTAGAAATTGCAGCTTCTTCAATACCATTCATTGAGTAACCACATGGATCAAACTCGAAATCACATATTTCGGAATCAGGTAATATCTTCCTTATCCCAGAGTCTATAGTCATTTCAGCAGCTGAGTTTGAATTAGTCTTGAAGAAAACAGAAGCTCGTTCTTTGTCTAAGCCAGTCATGCACATTTCCAGAGTGTAGGTTGTGTCAATCTGGTCAGATGACTCTGCAAATGCAGAGTAGACATGCCAATTCTGTGACTCGACCAGGCTTCCCATTACGTAAGCTTTGCTGTTCAATCCAAGGTCAAGGAAATGGCTGTCCAAAAGAGTTACTTCCTCCGAGAAACTTCGATGAGGGAAAGTCTGAGCTCCTGGAAATATGAAGCTGCCACGAGTGTAATTCACAGCTCTAACAGAGAGAGATAAAGAGTTGGCTAGCTCAAGAATGGCTGGGATTGAAAGCAAAAGCTTTGTGGTTCCACAAGTTTTGATAATGACTTTGTAAGGATAGACAAAGAAGCTTGATTCAGAGAGAACATAAGAGTCAAGGTGGTCATTTGACAAGGATGAGACGATGGTGCATTCAGCAGGTTTTAGAATCTCATCCAACTGTGCCTTAGATAAAGATCTAAGGCCTTTTCCGCCAGGGTCAGCAAATACCCCAGGCTCAAAGAAAGAGATTTCGAGTCTCTTCTCGAAACCTTCAAATCCAATTGCAGATGTTGGGAAGGCCATTTGTTTAGACAGAAGTGTAGAACAAGGTTATAGAGACAGGAATGAAGATGATTGCAGGTATTGGGAAAACTAGAAAGAAACTAAAAACGAAAGCAAATAAATGAACCACAGGAAGTGGCTAAAACTCGATCACGGGAATATCAGGATGGCTTCCTTGCGCACTGCACATAAAGAAGAAACAAAAGAATGAACTCAGAATTAGCTTCCCATTTGTCAGGACAAACATTATGTCAATTAATATCATTCATGGAACTTACGTTGGAGTAAGCAGCAGATCTGAATTTCTTGATTCCCCCGCTTGGTCGAACGTCTTCAATGCTGTATCCTAGAGGTGCTTCGTAACATAAAGATTTACTACTACTACTAGACTTTTTCCCACCTTTGCTCTCCATTAGAACATTCAGTATTGCCTGGAAGAAGTACATGTTATAACAACAATCAGAATCCCAACAATATAATCAAACCAAGATAAATAACAACAACTAAGACTTGAATCGCAAGATATTCATGTCAAAAGACTTGAATCGATCTTTCATAATTCAAAAAACAAAGTAATCTTTGTTAGCAAACCTCCCTAAGTACAACAATATTTGCAAAAGAACACAAAAGGTTCATGAAACTGATCTACAACAAAATTCATAACACTGGTATCTTAGATCAAATCTCTGAAGTTCAGATCAAATAGACTTCATAACAAATCATGAAGATCTTTAATACATGCACCTATAAACACAAATCGAATCTCAGACACAAAAAAGAACTTTAGATCAAAACTACAACCAAAATAACCTAAAGATCAAAAACCCTAATTTAATATCACAAAAATCACTATCAGAACCCAAATCAAGAACCAATTAAAAACTCTATACATAAAAAACAAAGAAATCAAATGAATCATGACGATATAATGAAATCAAAAGCTATCATATTCATATAATGAAATCAAAAGCTATCATATTCATATAATGAAATAAAAAGCAACATGATGATGATAATAACGATATGGTAAAAGGCGAAACAAACAATAAAGTAGGAAGAGAGGGGAACAAGAAAAGGTATACTTACAATTTAGATTCTTGATGAGAAAAGAAGATCTTCACAAATCCAATGAATTGTAGAAGGAACCCTAGAAATTTTTGGAGAACAGATTATGATCGAAACCAAAAGAGACAACTTCGCAAACCCTAGAAAATATGAGAATAGTAAAAGGAGGCTTTTTTTCTTTTGCTAGAAGAGTGGGGTTAGATGATGAGTTTATATAGGCCACGGAAGAGAAACGCGGAGAATAACTACAATCCTTTATGCCAAATTTATATGATGGCCAATCATATTCTTATGGACTATTCTACCCTTATACTAGAAAAGTCAAAGATAAATTCTTGACTCTTTTAGCACACATTCCAAGAAGGTTGAAGGAAGGAACCGTGGACAGGAGATTTGATAGGCTATACGTTCAACCAATAAAAATGACATTGATACCTTTGAAAGGAATGTATCCAGCCTAAACGCCAAGACGGGCCTCTAGGCAGAAGCTGTTAACTTATCCGACTTGTAGAAAGGGTGAGGAGGAAGACTTCGGTTGGGCCCACTGAATTTGACTTCTTCTCTTTCTTTTCGGAGCTCGAACCAAGTTGTAGAACTGGATTTCTCTAATAAAGTTGATCCAATGAGATGAAGATATTGCCATCCTGGTGGTTGCAAATCAAATTCCAAACGAAATCTTAAATAGTAAGTACACATCATGATTATAATATGAAATACATTATGAAGTTGGATGAGCACTATAACTGTCAAATAACACATCTTGGACCCTAAAGACCACAAAAAGACCCTTAGGGTCATCTTAGGAGCCTGAAAACCTATCTGAACCGAAAGAAAACATCTTGGCTAAACAAAATCTGAACCAATGAAGCAACTAAAAGGATGAAGATCAGACATTAATCAACAACTTTCTTTCCCTCTTTAGAACGGATTATCATGTCTCATTTCAATTTTGAAGAGGGGAATATGAAAGATAAGGTAGAAGACTAACAAGATGGTCGATATCTAAAGAAAAAGATCGAAATCTAAATAAGAAGATTGACATCTGAAGAAGAAGATCGATATCCGAAGAAGAAGATCGTTATCTATCCCTTACTGTGAGAGGTTTGTCAAGCAAGTTATCTTGGAACCGGAGCCGATTTCGGATCGGTTCAAATCGTCAAAACTTAGAAATGGAGCATTCCATTGTGTTCTCTCGTCGAGCTCTTAAGTTTAGAGCCAAGAATCACAAAAAATCCGATTCCAGATAAATGAAGAGATAATTTATATGTGGACATATGTATATGTATATGTATATGTCAAGCTCTTAAGTTTAGCGCCAAGAATCACAAATAGTTGGATGTGCACAACTTCCTTCGTGTGTGCAAATAAAATAGTTAATGGGTATAAAATATTTTGTATCTAGTCTTAAACAAATAATTTATATGTACACATATGAATATGTATAGATTTTTATTTTCTTTTCGACATCTACTCTAAGATTTATAATATGATTAAGATATATCGTGAATAAATGAGTGTGAAATCATCTCGTGAACAAGTCTTATAAGTACCACCATCGAAGAAATTTTAGAATTTAAAAGACATATAGAAAACATTAAGGCTATCCCACAAGTCTAAAACCAATTTATATTTTTACTTTATTGATAGTCTTTAACACCTTAACAAACGGCGTAATCTGTATCTTCAATCTGAATGGAAAATATGAACTGATGTTTTGAATCTTCGATCATTGATATACATATGATTATTATATAAAGACATACGAAGGTGTTGTTTGTTTTTAATGTGTGTCTGAAACTGAATTGACTGAATCTGAATTGGTCGAATTATTTTACCAATTAGATGTTTGTTTACAAAATCTGAATCATTAGATCTGAATTAACATTTTGATCATTATGTCCCTCATTAATACATTAAACCAAACAAACCCTAGCCTTCCAAATAACCAAACAAACCTCAACTCATATTCTTAACAAAAAAACTCCTGACCAAATAAAAGTGGAAGAAATTAGGGTTTTTTCATTTTATCGTCTCATATCCCTCGCCCTCTACTCACCGGACCTCTCTCACCGATGGATAAGTTCTCGCCAGATCTCTCTCTCATGTATGGCGAAACAAAACCCAAATCTATAAATCTATATCCCTAATTTCTTGTTTTGGTTTGTGGTGGTGGTGGGCGGCTTCTTTATTGTAGTGGTGGTGGCGGCTAGTATTTGGTGGTCCCGATCTGGATAGTGGTGGTGATGGCCACTTATTCATTGTGGTGTTGGCAATCTGGTTCGTTTAGTGGTTCTGTGGGGGTGGTTATGTGGTGGTTGTTTTGTGTTGGTGGTGGTTCTGTGATAGTGGTGGTGTTCTATGGTGGTAGTTGTGTGGTGGTGGTGTTTTTGGTGGTGGTTGTTTTGTGTTGGCGGTGTGGTGGCAGTTCTATAGTGGTGGTGGTTCTGTGGTGGCGGTGGTTTTGTGGTGGTGATGGTTCTATGGTGGTGGTGTTTCTGTGGTGATGGTGGTGGTGGTTCTATGGTGATAATTTTTCTTTATCACAGGGGTATTAATGTCATTTCATACTTTTCATAAATGGGGCCTTGGTTTCAGACTTGTTTTAAAGTCTGAAAAAAGTGGGTTCTTTTTCAGCCCATTCAGACAAAGACCAAATTCATTAAAGTTTTCAGATTTTTTTAAAATAAAAACAAACATCTAGAATCTGAATTGACATCCAATTCAGATTTCAGATATGAAAAAAAAAACAGTACCGAAGATTGATAATGGAAGACAAATAAGATAGATTTGGGGCAGTCCGGCTAAGAGATAGAGAAAAGATGAGAAGGGATTACGACCTCAGGTCTCAGGAGCGAATCAGTTACAATTTGAGAAAGGCCCCCACTCTTTAACAAATAAAGAAATGGGGCTACCATTGCGTTCTCTTTCTAATTAGTGGTTGCCTTTTATTATTTTTTCCTGTGTTACTGAACTACGGGGTCTCTAATTTGAGCTAAAACTAAACGAACTCTACAGACGCCTCACCAAAATTGAGGCCCTTGAATTTGGTGGTCCAACGCAACGCTTTGCTTGCTTTGGGACAAGGCCGGTCCTGCATTTGCTAAGTCAGCGTATATTGGAATCCATTGGTATAGATTGACTAACTCTAAAGTTTATGAAAAAAATGTGAGGTTTTATCCTTTTCATAATATCATGTTGAAAATTAAGAATTTGGATTAAGTTACAAAGTTATTTTTGGGCTAAAACAAAGGATTGTGCCATGCAGTCCATTAAGCAATTATGGGTTAGTTAGAGTGCTAGTCTAAACATTCCAACTATACAGAAGTTGTAGATAAGGATGTTACATTTATGAAAAGAGATCATATAAGTAACTTGGATTTCGGAGGTGGAAGTTGTGAGCATTATAGCATGCAACACACGATGAGAAAAATTGAAGCACGGTTGGACACTTTTGATTTTAGGAGAATATTTTTAAAACAAAATATTATAAATATAAATAGGAAAATTGGGCCAAAACCCCCTATAAACTTTTGTTTTGGTGAAAAATGATCATTTCATTTTTTTTTTTTAGCTTTCAGCTGCCTAGGTATTTTCGTGATTTGCAATATTTTACAAAATATCTACAACAATATTGCAATAGGTTTGCAACAGCTTGCAAAGATGCTGCAAACGACACTTGGTTTTTAACTAAACAAAAAACAAATTTTGGGTTTTAACAAAAAAATACTGATTATGGAGTTTGAAACAAACAAAATATAACTTGTCTTTGTTGAATATATGATATATTCTCTCAATATATCATATATACATAATATAGAATATATTCTCTCAATATGGGATATATATTGAATATATTGATATATATGATATATGAGATATTGTTGAATATAGGATATATTCTCTCAATATAGCATATATACATAATATAGAATATATTCTCTTAATATGGGATATATATTGAATATATGATATATATGATATATGGGATATACTAAATACGTTATATAATATATTCTATATATGTAACTTTTGTAATTATATAAGGGGAAGAACATCTCCTATTGTATACATAAGAATTAATTAAAAGAGTTTATCTCAATCTATTATTAATTTGTATTAGTTTCTACTTATTAGTTTCTACTTGGTATCGAGAGCAGGTTCGGTAATTGAACCTGGTTATTTCGAATTGAATTGAATTCCGCTGCGAATCTTGAAATTGAAAGCTCAATGGGTTCCAATGATGATGCAACAATGGTACTAGCAAACCCTCACGTTGTTCATAACCACATCGATGCACCCTTTCCATTAGGTAATACCCTGAATGAGAATAATTACACCCTTTGGTCAAAGGTCATGAAGATGCGTATTAATGGTCGGAAGATGTGGGGGTATATTAGTGGCACTAAAGCGAAACCTGCAGAAGTGAAGAATATGAAAATTGGTACTCGGAGAATGATAAGGTGAAGGGATGGTTGTGTGACTCAATGTCCACAACACTAATGAACAGGTATGTTTGTTTGGAAACTGCGAAAGAAGTTTGGGACTCTCTTGAAGCTATGTATACAAACACATCTGATGAAACTCAAATCTTTGAGTTACATAGGAAGTGTTTCTCAACAAAACAAGCTGGTCGATCTATTGCGACCTATTATGATGAATTAGCAGCAATTTTTCAAGAAATTGACCAACGCAACAATGTGAAAGGAAAAAGTGATGAGTCTATCGCCATCTTACAACAATATGTAGGACGTCTTAGAGTTCACATGTTCCTTTCTGGATTAGATAGTATGTATGATCAGGTGCGTGGTGAGATTCTTCGAAAAGACCCTCCACTTACTTTGGAACAGTCTTATCAGACAGTACGAAGGGTGTCAGTTCACAAACAGGTGATGGGAACCCAAACACTTGTAACTGAGTCTTCAGTTATGGCAGTCAACTATAAAAAGGGACAACCTCAAGGTTCCTGGAATTCTCACAAAGAGGCTAGACCCTTACGCCTTGATCTTGAGTGTACCCACTGTGGAGAGAAGGGACACACAAAACAGAAGTGTTATGAAGTCATTGGGTATCCGGAATGGTGGGATTTTACAAAGCGACCTAGGAAAAACATATCTGCGAAGAAGGATTCTGCTATAATTCCTCCATCAGTGAATGTTGCCCAGTCAGGTATGAAAATTAAAGGTAGTGTTTTATCTGTAAATTCTTTGAATAATACTTGGTTAATTGATACTGGTGCATCAGATCACATGGTAAATGACACTAGCATATTATCATCCATTATACCTTCAACCCAAACCTCTATATACACAGCTAACGGTGGTTCCTCTCCTGTAATTGGGGAAGATTCCACTGACATATCTGAAAATCTGACATTAAACTCTGTCCTCATTGTTCCCGCGCTAGAGTATAATATCCTATCAGTCAGTAGGATCACTGCTGCACTTGCATGTACTGTGACGTTTTGGCCTCAATTCTGTATTTTTCAGGACATAGTGACGCGGCAGGTTCTTGGTTGTGGTGTTAGAAAGGGCAATCTCTACTATTTGGACCTGTCTAGTAGTGGAGAGCAGAGGATTCATCAGGTGAATAAAGTTGGAGGAATTGAAGAAGCAAAAGCTAATGTTTGGTTATGGCATCGGCGATTGGGTCATCTCTCTTTCGGATATCTTCAGAAATTAAATTCATCGTTATTTTCGAAGTGTAGTGTTTCAGAATTTAAGTGTGATATTTGTGAACTTGCTAAAAGTCACCGTATTACATATTCTCCAAGTTTCAATAAAAGTTCAGAACCTTTTAGTATTATTCACTCTGATGTATGGGGTCCTGCACGTATTCCTTCTTTGTCTGGAGCTCGTTACTTTGTGACTTTTATCGATGAGTGTACTCGTATGACGTGGGTATCGCTACTCACTCATAAAAGTGAAGTCTTTGAAGTATTTAAAGTATTTTTTCAGATGGTTTTGACCCAATTCCAAAGGAGGATACAAGTGTATCAATCTGATAACGGAGGAGAATTTACTAGTAATGACATGGCGAAGTTCCTGATAAATAATGGCATTCGACATCAAACTTCTAACGCTTATACCCCACAACAAAATGGGTTAGCTGAACGAATGAATAGACAACTGTTAGAAGTTGTTCGTGCGTCTCTTTTCGGAATGAATATGCCATTAAATTATTGGGGAGAGGCGTTAAAATCTGCTGCCTATGTGATAAACCGCACACCATCTAGGGTCATTGAATTTCAAACCCCTTTCAAAAAACTCCATGACCTTATCACCATCCCTGCAATGCCAAACCTAGAACCACGTGTTTTTGGGTGTGTTGTCTTTGTTCATATACCTAAACATCAACGAGGAAAATTAGATCCTTGTGCTCGAAAGTGTGTGTTTCTTGGATATGCTGATTTTCAAAAGGGTTATCGTTGTTATGACCCTGAGGAGGGGAAAGTATATATCTCATTAGATGTTTCGTTTCGAGAATTAGATGCATATTTTATGGGATCTTCCCTTCAGGGGGAGAAACAAAATGATAGTGAAGGAAAGTTCCCCATTATTGGGGATATATTTCAGGAACTAGAGGATTTGACAAGTAATTTCAATAGGCCTAGTAATCTAAGTGATGATGGAAAGGGGAGTGAACCAGATCAGATTACAGGGGGGGATCAGGGTAGTGAAGATGAATTTAATGAGAATGGAGAGGATCAGACAACAGGGGGAGATCAAGCTGAAATAGTAGAAGTTGCCTGTGACTCCAACTTTCTAACACCATCTACCGAAGACATGCCTCCGAATGTCGAACCTCAGGTATTACTTGATCCTATCACTGTTAATGATGTTCAACCTAGACGTTCAGAAAGATCTACTAAAGGTATTCCAAAATTTACTTATGAACCAGATATTAATTCTAAAGCCAAATACCCAATTTCTGATTATGTGTCCACCAATAGGTTGTCTAAGTCATTTACATGCACCATGAATCAATTATCCTCTGTATCTATTCCTAGTAATTTGCAGGAAGCATTATCAGATCCACGATGGAAGAAAACTATGAATGAAGAGATGAATGCATTACAGAAGAATTCCACTTGGGAACTTGTTGATAAACCCCACGGATATCGTATTATTGGGTGTCGTTGGATCTTTACAGTAAAGACGAATCCAGATGGAAGTGTTGACAGGTACAAAGCCAGACTTGTTGCCAAAGGGTATACCCAGACGTATGGTGTGGATTATGAGGAGACCTTCGCCCCGGTGGCAAAGATAAACACTATTCGTGTACTCATTTCTCTTGCAGCCAATCAAGGTTGGCCATTACAACAGTTTGACGTGAAGAATGCATTTCTCAATGGAGACTTAGAAGAAGAAGTATACATGGAGTTACCACCTGGAGTCACGAATTCTGAAGTAGGAAAAGTATGCAAATTAAAGAAGGCATTGTACGGGTTAAAACAGTCACTACGAGCTTGGTTTGGACGATTTACAAAGAGCATGAAGGCATTTGGATATAAACAAAGTAATTCTGATCATACTTTGTTTATAAAACAAAAGTTATGCAAACTTACTGCTCTTATTGTTTATGTTGATGATATGGTTGTCACTGGAAATGACTCAGTGGAAATGGAGGCTCTGAAAAACTATTTGTCGCAGGAATTTGAGATGAAGGATTTGGGGCAGTTAAAATACTTCTTAGGCATTGAAGTTGCAAGATCAAGTCAAGGTATTTTCATGTCCCAACGAAAGTATATATTAGATCTTCTTGTTGAAACTGGGATGCTTGATTGCAAACCGGTATATACACCGATTGAAGCAAATCATCACTTGGGAATATTTTCAGATCAAGTTCCATGTGACAAAGGAAGGTACCAACGCTTAGTGGGGAGACTAATTTACCTTTCTCATACTAGACCGGATATTGCATATTCCATTAGCGTCGTGAGTCAATTCATGCATAATCCAAGTGAAGAACATATGAAGGCAGTCTTTCGAATACTAAGGTACTTGAAGAAATCTCCGGGAAAAGGTCTCTTATTCCGGAAAGGTGGTGATATGGAAGTAATGGGATACACCGATGCAGATTGGGCAGGAGATATAACAGACAGGAGGTCAACCTCTGGATATTTTACGTTTGTATGTGGGAATATGGTAACATTTAGAGCTAAGAAGCAAAAAGTTGTTGCTAAATCAAGTGCAGAATTTGAGTTACGGGGTGTGGCTCAAGGGGTGTGTGAATTACTATGGATACGAAATATATTGAAGGATCTTGGATTTAAGCTTGTGAAAGCAATGGATCTGCACTGTGACAATAAAGCGGCAATTATGATTGCACATAATCCAATTCAACATGACCGTATGAAACATGTTGAAGTGGATCGGTTCTTTATCAGAGAAAATATTGACAAAGGGTTCATATGTCTTCCATTCGTAAAATCAGAAGATCAACTTGCAGATATTCTTACAAAAGGAGTTTGCGGACGAATATTTAACAAAGCGATTGACAAGTTGGGCATGATTGACATCTATGCTCCATCTTGAGGGGGAGTGTTGAATATAGGATATATTCTCTCAATATATCATATATACATAATATAGAATATATTCTCTCAATATGGGATATATATTGAATATATTGATATATATGATATATGAGATATTGTTGAATATAGGATATATTCTCTCAATATAGCATATATACATAATATAGAATATATTCTCTTAATATGGGATATATATTGAATATATGATATATATGATATATGGGATATATGGGACATACTAAATACGTTATATAATATATTCTATATATGTAACTTTTGTAATTATATAAGGGGAAGAACATCTCCTATTGTATACATAAGAATTAATTAAAAGAAAAGAGTTTATCTCAATCTATTATTAATTTGTATTAGTTTCTACTTATTAGTTTCTATTTATTAGTTTCTACTGTCTTTTTAACTTAAAAAAACTTAATTTGATCTTCATTCAATTTCTTAATATAAATATCCTTCCAACAGTGTTAGAAGGGACATAAACAAATTAAAGACGGGAGAGTTTTGCCAAGTTTTCTAAAAGGCATTCGAAGAGTATGTGAGCAATGTGGAGAAGTTCAGTCTTATGTCATGGCCAAGGGGCTTGTTGAAGCTACCAATAATTTGATGATAGGAATGAGCTTGCAATAGTTTCTGATCACCATCACTAGTCTTCTGATCTCCAAATATTTCATCAAAAACCAACTCATCTGTCTGCTTCTTGTTCTCCATTTGACCAAGATAATATCCTTTAAAAGTCTTGAGCTCTCTACCAACAACAACTTCAATCTCCAAATATTCTATAAGAAAACTTTCAATCATCACGGTTGGGAAATCAGTCACACCAACCTTTTTACCACCTCTCATAAAACTTTAAAAGCTTCAACCCAACATCTTAGAAGAAAAACTTAGGCAGTACTACCCTTCCAACTCTAGAACTTTCCCTTCTAATCCCAAAGAAGCAATTCATAACCAAAATTTCAAGAGAGGAAATAGAAAATTACCTTGAAACTTAGAAGGCAACTCGGTTGATTCTTGGATTTCAGTTTTTTTTAGAGAGAAAGGGAGACAACGATCAGTCAAGATAGAGAGAGAGGGCGAGATTCAAGTTTTTGGGTGTGCATGGGTTTGTTTCGGTTATGATCTCGACCTTTGAAAGGATCAACGATCCATATTACTTTTTGTCGGAAGGACTAAGACCTAAACACGCGAGAATTTAGGACTGAAGTGTGCACTTTCAAAAGGCTGAGAGAAACCCACGTGATTTCTAAATTCCGGACAGGTGTAAGCAGGTTATTGGATCACTACAGGGTAGGTTAGGGGCTTTCACCCCAAACATCATTTGTGTATTTCTGATTGTCCAACTCATCATTTTTAATATCTAAACTGCGAGAGTAGTCCTACATGGGAGAAAGGTAACTAGCAACCAAGAATATAATGTATAGGTCCTCTCCACTCATTGCCAATTGGTTTTGAGTTGGATGACCACAAACTTAACATGATATCAGAGCTAGGCCCACACGTCACCTGAAACAAAAAAAATACGTGTTAGGTTAACCACGCCATAGGTGAGGGGGTGTGTGAGAATAGTCTCTCATGGGAAAAGGGGTAACTAACAACCAAGAATATAATGTATAGGTCTTCTCCACTCATTGCCAATTAGTTTTGAGTTGGATGACCATAAACTTAACATAAACCAATAAAATCAAATCTTCATATATATTCAAAATAACTAATTATTTACTTTCAAAAATAATCATGCTAAGAGCATCTCCAATGCAAAACTCAAAAAATCTCTATTCATCCTATGTGTCAAGTTTTAATTGAGATTCTCACTCTTAGTTGGCGAATATAGAGATCCTCAATTTTTGTGTGTCTCTGATGCAAAACTCTAAACTTATCTTATTTACTTATGCGACGTAGTTAGTTTTTTAATAAATAATTTAGTTATTTAGAAAATATAGAAGGCTCTATTTCTATTGGTTGAAAATCAAATATTGATGAGTTGGACGATTAGAGATATCTCAAGATAACACTTTAAAAATCGAATGTTCTCTTGAGATATCTGTATTCCACCCTTAACACGTCATCTTAGAGATCTAAAGAGAGTGTTGCATTGGAGAGACTTTTTAAGAGAAAACTTTAAAAATCATACGTGGCACTCAGAGTTTCTAAGATTGAGTGTTGCATTGGAGATACTCTAAACAAAAGAAATTTAGAGTTTTATATTTGAGAGACAAAAGAATTAAAGATCTCTACTTCCGTCACTTTTGAATGAGAATCTCAATTGAAACTTGACACGCAAGACTCTTACATATTTTTTTGAGTTTTACACTGGAGATGCTATAAGTTTATCAACGATTGACTAAAGATAGGCCAGGCCGGCCCACGTTGGGCCGGAGTCCGGCCCGTTCCGTACCGTCCCGACCCGTATGGAAAACAGGCAAGGTCAACTTGGGTCTTATCCCGATCCCGGGTCGGGCCTATGTTTTGGACCCGACCTGTCAAAAGCCTGTTTTGTTTCCTTCCTTATTTTTTAAAATTTCATAGAGAGAAATTGAATGAAAACTTCTTTCGTAACGATCTTTCCAACAAAATCATTCCAAAAAGATTCGTTTCCTTAAAATCTTTTTAAAAAATCTTTCCTAAACTTATTAAGTAATTTATGTAAATCATCCTCTATTGTTTATTTCCAAAATCACTCCCACAAAATCTTTCCAACAAATCTTTCTAAAGTTATTAACTTATTTGTGTAAGTCATCCTCTATTAATTATTTACAGAAAGTAATTTATAAAACCACAACCAAAAAAATCTTTTCTAGACTTATTAATGTAAATCATATCCTATTAACCAATAACCATTCCCAAAATTTTTCCACTGTCATTTCTAAATCATGTCATATTTATTATTCTTTTAAAATCATCCTAAATTCCTTCCAAAAAAATTTGAAGAAAATCATATCTAAACTATGGATTTATATATTTCAAAATAAACTATAGATTTATTTTTTATTTTAAAATTTTGTTTTTTTTAATATTATATAACACGGGCTGACACAGCTCGACCCAGCCTGGGCAGGGGTGGCAAATTGGTCCGAACCGGCGGTTTTTTTTTCAAATCCGCCCCAAATGGAACGGGTTTTACCGACCCGTTTATTAAACGGTTCAGGTTTGGTATGAAATTTAAAAAAATAATCGGGTTCGGGGCGGGTTTGGTGTTAGATAGCAAACTCCGCCCCGAACCGATTAGTACGATATAATATTAAATATATTTTTATCTTCTGATGTCAAAAAATAGTTTTCCGTTAGATGAGCATGAGATAGGGAGTTGATGCATGACAGCCTCCGTTATGTGTGATTGTTTTGTTAAGTTGAGTGTTGTTCTGCTCAATGCCTCCACTTCCTGCTCTGCTTCCTCCTCCGCTTCCTACTGCGCCTCCTGCTCTCCTTGCTCCCTGCCCCTACACCTTGCTCCTTGCTGTTGCTCCTCGTTCTTAGCACCTATTCTTGTTCGTTTGCTCACTAGGGGGAAAACCTGCAAAGGGTTCGGAAACCGCTCCGACGCTCAAGCCAGTCAGGGTACTCTTTGCAGTAAAAGAATGAATATTGATTGATCTTTTTGGAGGGCGAATTATGGGAACTCTGAGTTTTGGGTGACCTTTTTAGGGTAAAGAGATCGTGTCCTTTGAAGGACGATGTGGGGGGCCTTCTATAGGCGATGTTAGGCCGACTTTGATTAGTGGCGGTGGTGAGGCGGCAAAGTTTCCTCTCTTGAGTATCTTGGGTTTCTCTTAGAGCCTATCTCGGATCTTTGATAAGTGGAAGTTCCTAAGTTCAAGGATTCTTCGTAGATATCTTGCCGACGTGATAGATCCTAGAGGAGAAGTTTCCTCCTTCAGTTACGTGGAGTTCAAGCGGGCTTAAACACTTCGAGATGTGTGGTCGACTGAGATCTTTCTGGAAGATTCGGGATTAAGTCGATAGATCGCCGAGCGCTACTGCCTTCCCAGTTTTGGGCGTTAGACATTGACCGGATCTGTTTGGACCCCCCTTACTCCTCTGAAGACCCCAGGGCTGATCTGTTCATGCCGAGGGCGTTTGCAGGGCTGGTTTCTTTTGGCCGACCTCCCAGTTAGGGGAATGTTTGGTGGACCATCAGGGGCTCAGCGATTCCGCTACCTTAAGCCAGGTTGACCCAGTAGACTTCAGGTCTGATCTTGACTCTTCAGACGTTAGTCAACGTCTGGACATTTTTATGCATCATCATGATCTAAGGTTATGTTTCTAAAACTATGATCTTATATTATATGGTTTATATTATTTAAGTAGTTGTAGTGTTTATGATTGATAAACTCAAAGTCTTATAAAATTTTGTTGACGATTGTTATGTTACTCCGAATTAAATTAACTTTTGTGAAACAAAACACAAAATATTTTGTTTGAACCCGATCCGACCCGACCCGACTCATGTTATATTAAACGGGGCGGGGCGGTAATGGTTTAACAATTTTTAATTGGGGCGGGTATGGTAATTGAATATACATCCCGATTAATTCTTGGGACGGTAATGGTAAAACCCGTTTGCTAACGGGACGGAGTTGGGAAGGGGATGAACCGTCCCAAACCCGCCCCGTTGACATCCCTAAGCCTGGGTCTATACTGGTCCCGGGCTGGGCCCTTGTATAGCCAATCCGGGTTGGCTAGGCCCAGCCCGGCCTCTTAAACAACACTACTTGTAACTGACTACTAGAGTTTATAAATTGAACTTTAATGAATAGTTGTAAGGGAAGTGTTAAAGGCGCCTATAAAATTTTGGTTCTTCTTTCTTTCCTTAAATTTCCTTCCACTAATATTAATTTTGAAAAAGACAGAAGTTCATTTTGTTTTCAGGCCGTTCTTGTCAAGAAAAGAGACCATCCAACAGATTTCCTGACATATCCAATGATTAATCTAAATTATGGGACAACTTTTAGTAATGGGACAAACACCTAAAGTCAATTAAGCAGTGGGGCTCCATGAATTGTTAATCTCTCAATGTCTTACCTTCGACTTGTGGATCTCTCACAGTCTCACTGACACATCTCTCAAAAATGAATGTTAAAAGAAAAAAAGGAGGTACAAACCGAGAGCTTCTGATAAAAAGAAACTCGCATGAAATCCAATAAGTTTCCTCGGATACAATAAGTGGTGTTTGTTTTCTTTAAATTATCAGAATTCGACTCGTAGGAATCTAAATTATTTGATTGAGATAAGTGTCAAAATCAGCTAGTCACCTGCAAATGTGAAACAAATATTATAGAAGAATTTGGAATCAGTTTAGCACCAAATCAAATTCCAAACCAGCTTTGGAAAGAAACTTCTCAATTGCTTTTTAGTTTGAATACTCAATAATGGTATCTTAATTCCTCACTCTCCTGCTAGCTTGAAAGCAAGCTACCCAAAGCTTCTAGCGACTCGCTTAACCCGCTTGCAGCTTATCTTATCGGCTTGGGAGTAAGCTACTTATGGCCTCAAACGAGGAAGACCAAAACCAAATTTCAGCTTGCCGCTCCTTTAGTGTTAATTTTGAAATGAACACTACCATTTGCCATATTGTCTCTCAGAATCTTATGACTCTAAAAACCACTTTGTTGGAAATATTTGAAGACACACACAACAATACTTCTTGATGCATGAATATGACTATCTAAATTACTTGATGCATGAATATTGCAAACCTAAATACATCTACTAGATAATACATGAATTCCAAAATACATGAATATAATTAAAGCCATGAACCACACATATTCATGTACCAATGATCAAGTTTATTATTTCTAACAAATTTAACCAAAAAATATAGATTTTTGGGTTTGAAACAAACAAAATATAACTTGTCTTTTTAACTTAAAAAAATTTAATTCGGTCTTCAGCCAATTTCTTGATAAAATATACTTCTAGGCTTTCAGCAGTGTAAGAAAGGACATAAATGAATTAAAGACGAGAGAGTTTTGCCAAGTTTTCTAAGAGCGATTCGAAGAGTATGTCAGCAATGTGGAGAAGCTTAGTCTTACGTCGTGACCAAGAGG
>BEHA01002871.1:426873-442284 GCA_002897215.1 Eschscholzia californica subsp. californica | reverse complement strand
CCCCTCACCAAAATGGTGAGGGGTGGGCCCCTCACTTTTTAATTCATTTTGCATCCTCTTTTTAGTTGTTTATTCTTTTTTTATCCCCTGAATTATTTTAGTGTTTGTGTTTGGTCCTCATAAAATATTTGTATTTGGTCCCCATAAAATAATAAAATGTTGTAATGATCTTAAATTGTAACTTAAGTCTTATATTTCCAATTATTATTTTAATAAATTAACTGTTATCTCATTTTATTTAAAAAGTGAGTATTAAAAACGATAAAAATAAAATTTAGTGTGATGAATAGTGATCTGGTGGGAGTTTTGGTGTTTTATCTTTGGGTTCAAAAATTTGATAACACCAAATAATTTGGTGAAGATTCCTTTTTGGTGAGTAAATTGGTGCTAACCATTGGGGATGCTCTAAGTATAGAAACATGCATATTATCATCTAACTATATCACTAAAAGCACTCTTTACTTTGTCATACAAGATTCAATTTGTTGGATTAGAGGTGATAGAATGTCCACCAAATTTGGCCAAAGTCACACGCCGACCGCAAATTTTTGCCCAACAGTGTTGGAGAGGGGAACATAGCCCCAAATCTAGCCCTCCACGCCAGATTGTAGCAGATTTCAGCCTCTTTTTTTGGGCATTCAATCACTTTAGTTTCAACCTATGCTTAAGAGGATGTAACCTTAGAAAATAAGGGAAAATGCATTTTCTATTTTCAAATAGGGTTTTTTCCTAAGTGTTGGGAGCAAGCCTATAAATTTTTTATCCTTTTATACGTTTATGCATCTTTTTGTATCGGTTTCTAAGTGGCGTTAGCCAAGTCAGCAACTTGTAAATTTTGTTTCATCTGTAGTTAGACAATCAATCAGCTCAATTAATGTAATGCGATGCATTATTAACTAGAAGGAAATAAGTAAACTTTCGAGGGCAGGTATGCTCATCAAGACACTCATACGAAATATAACAACCATATCAGTTCATTTTGCGTCAACGAAAACTGTATTAACATGGTGTTATTGGTTCATAAGGTGCTCATGAATGTATATAGATTTGTTAAAGAGAAAAGTCAAAACAATAAAATGAGAAAATGTGGGTATCATCCACATGACATGAAGGTAATTTTATAGGCTTTGAGGAAGCACTGATGCGAGAAGAAGCTACCAGTAAAACCATACACTAGACCTACACGAAATCAATAGTTTCTATTCTCAAGTCAACTTTCTTCTTCTTTCTTGGTAGATCTCTTCACTCTCATTGAACGGTTGATTTTTATCTAGGTCTGTGATAGGTCTACTTTTGTAGCTTCTTCTATCATTTTTTGAGAAGAATAAGCAGTAAGCTGGTTAAGATTTGTTAGAATATATGAGTGTTAGAATATTTAGTACCACATTGCCCAATAGATAAAACTTCTCTCTTATGTAACTCCTTATAAAGACTTATGTAATAGCTTAGGAAATCAATACAATCAATACAAATTCTCTTTTCTTACATGGTATAAGAGCTTCTAGGTTTCTTTCTTGGGTTAGTCAATAGAGTCTTCCGCTTGCCGGCGGCGGTAGTCCCATTAATGACTACCGTCCGCCGGGCTTTTATTGGTTTTTAGTTCAAGTTTAGTTTTTTTTTTCCCTTTCCAATAAGAGTAGTTCTTTTCTATTGTTGAGATCTAATCATTCTTCAATACTTTTCTCAATAGTATTTGAAGATGATGAAGATTAACAAGAAGATGAAAGATCCAAACAAGAGTGATTTGTTGAAGAAATCACATGATACACTCTTCAAAGATCTCAAGCATTTCAAATGTCAAGTCCTCCACAACATCAAATCTATGTGTATCCATGGTCCATGAAGTTATATTTTGAGAGAAATTGGAAAGCTATTAGAGAGGGGGAAAAGAATTCATGGATTTCTTGTTAGAATAATTATATACCCCATGTTTATCTTGAAACTATACTTATAGTTGTCCAAAATCTTGATTTCCAATATGATGCACATGAAGTGTTTGATAGAATGTATCAAAGAAATCATGTTTATTCTCAAAGATGGTTTTCTTTTGATGTTTGAAAACATGTTTGTGGGTTCCTTTATGGCAAAGAGTTTATTCTCTTAGTTGATTTGCTCATACTTCTTATATCAAAGTTGAGAACTCTCGAACTATTGTTCCTTAGTTTTTCATAAGATCAAATGAAGAGGAGATAAGAGAAGATTATAAAGAAGAATTGAAGTGGGAAAAATCAAGAATGGTAATTGCTAGTGGTTGAAAAATGATAAAATCATAAGATCAAGGGTTTGCACTATATTACATTGATGATGTTGGAGTAATAATCATGTGTGAGGGCTATTAAAATCAATGGAGTAAGAACTCCAAACAAAACCTTGACAATGGTTTATAATTGTGAACTTTCTCTTTAAAAAGAGAACATACCTAGGCAATGGTGCCAACTTTTCCTCAAATGGAGAAGGGAGAAAAGACATTCAACAACAACATTCAACAATATTCAACAACAAACAAGATAGCAAGGAGTATATCTCCGCCCACAACCGGACAATGGGTTATAATTGTCCGCTTTCTCTTTAAAAAGGGAAAATACCTGGCAATGGCGCCGACTTTTCTTCAAATGGTCTTCAAATGGAGAAAAGAAAAACAACAACAAAGAACAACAACAACAACAACAACAACAACAACAACAACAACAACAACAACAAAGAACAACAACAAAGAACAACAACAACAACAAAGAACAACAACAACAACAAAGAACAACAACTTAGCAACCTCACAATGATGTCTCCATATCAAAGTCAACATCTACAAATTTTAGCAAACTCATGAATTTTTCACTAGCAAAAGTCATTAGTTTGAGGGGGAATGTTAGAATATATGAGTGTTAGAATATTTAGTACCACATTGCCCAATAGATAAAACTTCTCTCTTATGTAACTCCTTATAAAGACTTATGTAATAGCTTAGGAAATCAATACAATCAATACAAATTCTCTTTTCTTACAAGATTAACTAACATGAGTTTTGAAGTTTTTAGAAAAAAAGACTGCAATCTGCTTTTGTATTAGGCTCTTCTTGTCAAGGAAATTAAGAGACATGTCCCCTGGTATATAACCTATGATCAGTAGAAAATATGGAACTACTTTCAAATAGAGATTACAGCCTTACCATGTCAGCAACAAACCCACACATAAATAAATATATATACGTCCATATTTTTTATGAGTTTTTGTACGGTGGATTTAGCCAAGCTTTTCGTTCGTAAATAATGTTAGGTCTCTACCTAGACTGCTAGTCGTATAACGTAATGTCGTAAATTATTACATTACTATTGGTTACTAAAAACATATAAATAAATAAGTTAAATTAAATTTTGAAAATAATTAAACTAAAAACTAAAGTCAAAATTAAATTTGAATGAAAATAGAAATATAAGTTAACAAAAGAAGAAATTATAATTGTGTAAAAATAAAGTTTAAAAAGTATCTATTATATTAAAACAGATCAGTCGGTTATTCAGGGGATAAGTCTGGCCGTCCATTTTATTTTGGAGATAGGAAATGATAGAGTGCCCAGCAATTTTGCCCATTAAAATGCCCAACTTTCCTTATTTAGAAATAAAAGCGGTCCCCACCGTAGTCAAACTTTGAAAAACCCTTGTCTTTTAGTGATTCCACATCAGCTGGACAATTTAATGGGCTAAAAACTGGGCACTCTAGCATCTCCCTTTGGAGATTTACCTTTGATTAGATCGAACGACTGATATAAAATCCTTTTTAGTGTAATTTGACTTAAAAAATAAGGGTATTAGTGTAAACAATTAATTATTTTGAATATTCGGTTACAATCTCCCTAAAATAACTATATCTCAGGCATTTTCTCACTCACGATTGCACATCCACTTTCCCATTAATTTTAGTGATTCGGTTAGACTTCTAAGTCAGTTCAAAATTGTATAAATACGGTCCTCCCTCTCTACTCTTCAAACACATGGTTATCACTCTCCCCTGTAATTTTATCTTATTTATGTTGTGATTTAAATTTATTTTCTTCTCTTCGAAGGCGTTAGAACCTAGTCTTAAATAAAACAAAAATAGATCTATTAAATAAATATAAGAAATAAAAATAACAACTGAAGAGTAATTGTTAGATATCATTACTCTCTGGTTACTTTATGAGTAACAATTAATCCTATTAAGGGCTAGTTAATGCCTATAATTCAAGAAAGCTATTATATCATTTTACTAAATACTGAGTATCCATTTTAGAAGAAGACAAGTTCTTTTAGGTTTGGGCCCTTCTTGTCAAGAGAATGACACCCAATAAATTTCTGATATAACCCATGATTAATAGAAAATGTGGGACAACTTTAATAAATTGGACAAAAGCATAAAAGTTATGCATTGGGGCTCTATGAATTTTTTTTTTTTTTTGTTAAGGATTGGGGCTCTATGAATTTGATCACTCAACGACGTATATATCTTTGTAATGGACATGTGATCTGCAATTTACCAACATTTCCTTTCAATATTTGTTTAGTTTGTGGCAATTAAGTAGTGTTTTCTTATAATTGTAGTTCTATTAACAAATGGTCTCAATTTCAAATATGCCTTTTCATAATTATTGAAGGAGCTTTATTATGTAAGTGTACTGGTGTGTCACTCTCTTAAACCACTTTTTTTTTGATAAAAGTAGGATTCAAAACTTTTTTTTTTTTTTTTTGGAAATCAAGGGAAACTATATTTATAAGTGATACAATCACAAAATTACATGGATGATAATTGTTATTCTTCTGCAAACTACATGAGAGTTACATAAGTAAATTCTCAGAACTTCGAATGTAAAGTGCCTCATGAAGGGAGAGGAATTGACTAGACACTGACTCAAAGAAAAGACCCTGAAGGTCGACAAAAGAGATCCTGAAGATCAAAGATGAAAAGACCTTAAAGGTCACCAAAATAAATAATTATACTAATAATAGAGAAAATTACTAATTTACATCCATCTCGACTTCCATCGATGTAGTAGATGGATCATCCTTGGTAAAGCCGCAAACATAATACCACCACCATTTCTTCACACTACCACCACCATTTCTTCACACTACCACCACCACCACCACCACCTTCACTGAATCACAAATCCACCACCATCACCAATAATCCATTCATCTTCTTCAATGCTCCATACCGCCGTCACCACTACTGATTCACCCAACCCGCCACCATCTCGACCGCCTCTAAAACCACTTAGCCCACCACCGATCCGAGTACCAACACCACCACTAGTCACATCACCACAACCACATCTTGCCATTAAAATCAAACCTCTCCACCACCATATCGAACCCCACCACCACTACCACTAAATACCACTGAAACTCAACCAGATCCGACCACCACTAAACCACCCCCACAACCAGAATCTAATCACCAAAATCAAATCCACCACCATATCCAAATCCCACCACCACCACCACCATATCCAAATCCCACCACCACTACCACTCAACACCACTGAAACTCCACCAAAAATCCAATCACATCACCACAAACTATTTAACGGTTAAAGAGAAAGAGGGAGAGAGACGAAACCCTTGCCAGATCTGGCGAGGTTTTACTAGACGAAGAAGAAAACTTTTTTTTGTTGAAACAAGTACTATGCGAAACTTGGCAATTCCAACATAAAAACACATATGTTCCCGCCTACAACTGATCTAACTAAGTCATAATTTCAAAATATTGTACAACTGATCTAAGTATTCAGTGAACATGTTATACATAAGTATGACGTTAGAATCAACAAAATGCTAAAAAGATATTCAAAATTTTGTTCACCTACTCTAGGTGACTCAGAAAACATGTTATGCGAGAATGAATAAAATGCTAGATAGATATTTAAATTATGTTAATCTAACCTAAGTAACTCAAAAAACATGTTATACCTAAGTATGCTATTAGAATTAATAAAATGCTAGAAAAATAATGTCAGAAGAATATATATCAGTCTAAATGTATTTTTTTAATGATAACAAGATTTTAGAGATAGAAAGTCCGTTCCTTTTTTTTGGAACAGAAAACGTATTACACCCTAAGACAAGATTTTAGAGATATATCAGTCTAAATTATGTTGTTAGAAATGAAAAAATGTTATAAAAAGTTTCCAAATTTCAGCAACATATGTATATATATATTTCATGTTGATTTTCAAGAGAAAATAGGTGTAGAGAGGGAAACCCTAAGACAGTATTTTTGTAAGCTTTCTTTCTAATACACGAATTAACCGATTAGTAAACTAGAAGAATATGAAACCATTAAAAATCCCAACAATCCATCTACAAACCATAAAAACTTCAAAGATCTTATGATAGACAATCTTAACGATGAATATGTCGGTTTGAATTTTGGAAATAGATAAAAAGACAAACCGTAAAAATCTTATTTTCATGAGGTTGTAAGAAGATGGACAAAGCAGTTTCGTTTTTGCCTATCAGGACACTTCAAATGTTTACGCAACAAAAGATTTTTATAAAAATGATATATTTAGTTATATTTTGAAGCAAATAAGCATAATTTACTCGTGAGAATAGTTACATGGGAGAACGGGTATCTAGTAACCAAATATATAATGTCCAGGCTCTTCTCCACTCATTACCAATTAGTTTTGAGTTGGATAACCACAAACTTAACATTAGTAAATATGAATTGTATTTGGAAAAGTCCATTTATAAACGGAGTGTTTTTGAAAATCCCACCCCAATTTATTACTAGAGTGTGAGCCGCCTCAATTATTGATGAGGCGGCATAAAAAGGGCTACCCGTCCCAGCCTAGTCACATTTACATGTGTTTTTGGACTGGGGAGATATGAAAGAAGAAAAATAGTTTCCACCCTAACTTGTTATGTTTTTATCGGGGAAACAAAAAGAAGAAAATTATTTCCACCTTAAGTTTTGGTACTAAGGAAAAAAATGTGTTTATCCAAATGAGCATATATATAAATGTGATCAACCAACCATTGGACTCTACGAAAAAAAAAACTAATTTAGTTGATGTTCTCTTCAACTTTTTCTCAAATTCGAATTTTGTCATAACTTTGGCTTACTTCATTTTTGATTTATTTACTCCTTTCAATTATTGATTTGTACAGTACATCACTCTTTGGTGCAACGGTTTGACACCCTCTTAAGCCCATGAGAACTTGGGATCAATTCTCTGTGGAAGCAGTTTGCCATCAAAATTTATCACATATAATTTAGGCTATATAAAGTAAATAATATAATAAATTTGTCGGGCTTTAGTTCTCTTTCATTATGGTTTAAATTAGGAGGTTATCGTGCTCATCACATCTTCATTATGTATCAATGCCTTGTCACGACTAACGTAGATTGTAGTCGATTTCTAAAAAAGAAAATAATTGATTTGTACCTGCATTTGAATATTGATCAGGAGTTTCCTTATTAATCACTTACAACCAACTTATTTGTTCTAATATCCATGGGTGCACCTTCACTTTTTAGACATATCTTTTGTGCTATTTTGCTTGAGAAATTAGCCACTCCGCAAGTTATTGTTATGCACACGCCTATAACATTTCATTACTTAACTACTTAAGCAAAGGGAAATTTTCCAATTTTTCTTTTGTTTCTTTGTTAGGGTTCTAGTGTAAAGTTTTCCATTCTGTTCTCGTTCAGACTCTTTCAGTACCCAACTAGACCATCAATAAGTTGTAAGTAATCCTCTAAGTAACTCTAGCATCTCCCTTTCCATTATATAGGGTCGTATTGTGTATAGTAAGAGATTACAAAGTACTCTTGGTGTGCAGAATAATGCAGAAAACTTCACCCATTTTGATGTACACAAGTCATCCATTAATGTTAGTATATATAAGACACTATTCAACCGGTTAGTGACAGTTATATCTTTGTCCTTCAGTCCTTGGTTCATAAATAGGGCACCAATTATGCCAATGTTCTCTGAAATTTTATTTGCATTTGAAATCATTTCAAAATTTAACGAACACACCAAATATGTATGTATCAAGTTGTGCATACACAAAGATTTGACCGAAATTCGCAAAATGAGCATCAGGTGACCTTGATTTTATCCTCCTCTTTATAGATTTTCTCTCAAACTTAGGTTGTTGATGACCATTTTCCGTGAATTTGGCTCAACTTTTCCGGCTCCCCTATCTAGTGATTAGTCAGCCTAAAGTAATATTTGGCGAAAATAATGTCCCAATTCGTCTAGATCGTTCAAGTGGCACGACGACAGTAAAAATGAGTCACGTCAGCAGTCGAAGACATTTTTGGAGCATGTAGGCACTACTCTAATTAGAAGAAAAAAAACCTAGCTTCATTGAAGAAAAATGATGCCCTTAATATGGTTCTTGTATACTGACATCTTTCTTTCTCTCCTAACAAATCATACTATTTTTGCTCTTAAGGTATAGTGAGGAAATGCTTTTCTTTTCTTTAAAACAAATTTCACTCATCTACCCAAGGCTTCTGTATTTTTTTTTCTTGCTAGATAGATATCTGCACCTCTCTCTCTCTCTCTCTCTCTCTCTCTCTTTCAGGGTAAATAGTAAAAAGGCAGAAGATTACATAAAATTTGTGGAGCTCTTTCATAAGAAGGTACTCTCTACTCACATGGTGTTTAAAGGAACCACGTTACCTAATTACTTTCCTCATAAAGATATATTAAAAAGCAGACATTTTAGCTAGGTCAAGTATTAAGTAACCAACCCACAAAATATTTCTTTCCAATAAGAGTGTTACAAATCTTCTTCTTTCCATGGAAGATCACCAATACATGTTTTACACACCACCATTTTCTGAAAATGACGTCAGCCCTAACCCTAACAAATTTGGAGGGGACTTTTCTTTCTCTTTCTCTCACTTTTCTCCCAACTTTTTTGACAAGGATGATTATGGATTTTTCCACAATCATGGACCCAGTTTGGATAATAATAATGACACTACTCTACTAGCCGGAACAGTATTAAGTGCTACTGCACCTGCTGCTGCTGCTACTGAAACTGAAGCTCAAACTAATAACATGGCAGAAGCTTCCTTACATATATCCAAAAATCATCATCATCATGGGTTCCCTTTAAATAGCTTCTCTGATCCTTCCATAGTTTTACCTAATAAGGTAAGTGAAAGTACTATACCTAAGAAATTAGTAAATAAGAGACCATCTGGGAAAGCAGATCGTCACAGCAAGATTGTTACTGCTCAAGGTCCAAGAGATCGAAGAATTAGACTATCTCTCGATATTGCTCGAAGGTTCTTTAAGCTCCAAGATATGCTTGGGGTTGATAAAGCTAGTAAGACGGTCGAATGGCTGTTAACGAAGTCGAAACTTGCAATTGAGGAGGTAGTGAGTATTCAACAGAAGAAGCATCTGATGAAAAGTGGTGGTTCGAACCACGGATCCTCAGTGTCGACATCAACGGATGCAAGCCAAGACATATCTGAAATTGAGGGAGCTAGTTACAATGTAGAGTGTCAAAGAGGGATGCCCTCGGGAGGACCGGGTAGTTGTGCTAAGGAGAAAATGATGAGAGGCTCATGTAAAACTACATTTGATCCACTTGTAAGAGAGTTAAGGGCTAGGGCAAGAGCAAGAGCAAGGGAGAGGACAATTGAGAAGAAGAGTACTAGTGAAGGACTAGATAAATCTAAACAATGGGCTCTAGCTAATACACAAAATTCGAACCAGTTTAGATCTTTCAGTCACTACATGAAGGGTGAAGAATCAGAGCATGCCTTATAATCCTTCTTGGAAGTGGTAACTGAGGTAAAAAAAGCCTAGACTAAACCTCTAGAATATCAAGGTAGAAGAACACCAATCCGAACAATTCTGAGTCCCTACTTCAATTTTCAACAATCAAGATCCAAGTTATAGTTTTCGCTAAAATAAGGATATGGTGGATAATGTAGCTAAAACAAAATTATCGAACCATGACCAACATGCATCTACCACAGGTAATATCCAAGCGTGTAGCTCCGATAATCGTTTGCTTTCCCTATATATACATATGCATTCCATGGTAAAACTGGGGTAACTTGCAGCATTCACAATATGTGCTAAAATAAACATGCTTCTAGTTCCTCTTTGTTTTAAATGAGGGAGCATAAGGAAATTTCATCTTTTGCTTGTTGAAACATAAATAAAAATTGTGTGCTTTCGGTTTTATTGGTGTTGAGGTCTGTTTTTGTGTCATAAGAAACCCTTCTGAATAATTGAAACCTTTGTTATTACTATGATTATATACATTGTGCTCTTCGGATGCAATTTTGTATTTTGTCTTGTTTCATGATGAAAATGTTGCTTCAGATGTGGATAGATGGTCGTGTGGGTTACTCGATCGAGTGAAAATGTATATGTGTGTATTTTTTCATACAAGTCATCAGGCTTTCTAGGGGAGCTTTAAACCCAAGTGTCTCTGAATCTCTGACCTAGAGGTTAGTCACATAACTTCAACCGAGAGTTGTTGACTTATATATGTATTCTCTTATAGTTTCTTGTTTGACTAATTATTGCTCGAGTTGTATGACTTCTCTAGTGTTTCACTTGTACATGGTAATATTATTTCATACACGTAATACGCAAGTTCTTCTCTACTTGCAACTAGCATTTCTTTTCGATAAGCATATCTTGTTGCTTTATAGCTTATCTAGATCGATTGTTCTTTTATGTATTCCTTATAATTCTTTTCGATTGAGATTGTTACCTTCTCTAATTTCTTAATGCGTTTAAGAAGATTTCTAAGTAGGACTTGTTTTTGTGAAAGCATAATATTATGAAAGTGGCCATGAAGAGGCGCCGGAACAATGGGAGGAGAAACCTTATACAAGGTTATTTTATGAGGTCATACTTTTCTATTCCTGAGTTATTTTCATAAGATTCTTAGGTAATGTAGCTATCGAGATTTAAAATTTTAGAATTTATGGTGGTGATCCAACTCAGAACCAACTGGTAATGAGAAGAGATAACGTGAATATTAGCATTCCAATTTTCGAGTACCTTTACCCATATGGGTCTATTCTCACAGTTTAATATAGATGTTGGAGTCTTTCTCTTAGACAATTATATGAAGAGTTCCTACTATTAAGTCACTCTTTAACTCCAAAGTTAATTCAATTTGTTAGTGAACTTGAGACATTAGAGAGTGTGAAGAGTTTGTATTATTTTATAAAAGAAACTTCACTTGAGGATTTAACTTATTAGTTTACAACAATACTAAAAACTACATACCAATTATGCCTGAAACTTTAACTATGTACCTTCGTCTTGCGCCTAAACACGAACGCCTCAGAAACTATGCAGAACGAGAGAAATCCATCGACTGATCTGTGTGTACTGGTATTACAAGTAAGCACCACGAAAGGAAACAGATCTTTAGATAGTAGTAAACATAATAGAAGTGGGATGAATTGGATTGTTTTCTATCTCTGTCAGTGAAGCTGTGAAGATAGGGAAGGTTGATGCCTTATGTGTCTGAAGACACTTTTTTTTTACTAATGCTGTATATGATAACCTTAAGATCCAACAAGTACGCAGTAAGTAAGCTGCAGTAATGAAGTATATGATAATAAATGTGTTCCTACTGAAAACTTGATTTTCCAGCCTAAGATGTATTCACCACCTTTGTTCCTAAAAACTCAACTGACTGAATTATTAGTTCCTAGTATAATTACGTTGTTATTTTAATTGAGTAATGCTAGAAGAAGCTACAAGTCAAAGCCTACTTTGGACCTATACGAAATAAACTGTGTCCAGTTTCGAGTCAACTCTCTTTCTCTCTCTCTCGATGGACTTTTCAAAGGTTGATTCCTATTTGGGTCTACTTTTGCAACCTCTTCTACCATTTTACATTTTTATTTCCCTTAGTGTAGTTGGTGGGGTTGTTAGGATTTTATGTAAAAGTTGACATCATGCAGTTAATATTTTAGATAGAGATTCATTTGCTTGCATTGAGCAAATTACATTTGGTCTATGTAATGTCTGTATCCACTACCAAGTTTACAGGATCAATCTGTGTTGATGAGAAAGAGAATGAATACTTCACAACAGGATGTCCATATTGATCATTGACCAGTCTCTCCAAAAGTGTCAGAGTTGTGCTCATATAAACTTCATTCTTTCAGCTATGCCTCTTTACTTGCTTTCCATCTTCTTGAGTCCCAACTCTGTGGGCTCATAGGATTGAAAAGATCTTTAGAGATATCTTATGGTGAGATTCTTACTAAAAATAGGAAGCTCCATAGGTTTCCTGGTACAAGATCACAAAGCCTCTGAGCCTTGGAAGTATGGAAATGAGTTGGATGTACCCTGGGCTAACATGATTAGAGAGAGATACTGTGGTAACAAAAACGGGAGGTTTCCCAATGATAATAGGTACATAAAGTAGGTGGTCCATGGATACAATTTTAAAACATCTCCAAATATGTAAAAGAAGGGCTCTTATGTTTCTATCAATAGAGGCTCGGAAACCTCCTTTTATACTTGGGCGGGGATAGTTCCACTTAAAGAAGAATTTTGTAGTATTGGGAAATTCTCAAAGACAAAAGATGCCTTTGTCGAAGAAGTCAAGTGCGATAACTTGTATTTTCATAATTGGGATCGAACACTTTCAAAAAGATATTAATTAGTGGAGGTAGCATAGCTCCTTAACAAACTCTCTAGTATCTTTCTTAACCAAAGCATGAATCTCGAGGAAGAATGTGGGTTTCAGTCTCCTCTTTCTACCATCATCATTGAGATCTCTATAAACTTTGGGCTCTGTACTTTACTAATGGGCCTCATATGTACAAGCCCAATAGTATGTCCATCCAATTAGCCCATTAAATTTGGGCTTAAGAACCTATCGATCTAGTTTATAAGGCACATATATAACTCTAAAATGAGTTGTGTTGGATTGACACCTAATGAACTTGTTGTCTTGACGCATAAGGACACTTGCTGTCTTGGCCACCTAATTGTTGCTTGACAACCAATATGAACACAACTATAAGTTGTGGTAATCAAAACAAATTGAAATCGTGAAAATGCTTTTGTTGTTGCATAAAGGGAGATAGATATAGATGGAAGATATGCTCTTGCTCATTTTAGTTGAAGTTAAAATTTCCATCTCTAAAGACTTGAAGAAAAGAAGAGGACAGAGTATACTTATTCATCTTTGATCAAAGGCGAAGCTTATTATCTTTTATCTAAATTCAATATGGAGAAAGGTATGATGTTGTTTAATTGTGATAAACATGATATCTCTATATTCTTTTATGTTTATGGGAAAATTTTCGGTTATATGTTTTCTCCCATGAACTCCATGTATATTTTGTGTATCTAATAACATGTGGTATCAGAGCAAAAAGGGAGTAGATTTTCATGTTTGTCCAAAAATCCTTTTGATGAATTTGTATGTTGTTTTCTTCTAATAAGTTGTCAATGAAAATTTTGACGTAACTTTGAGAAAGCATAATTGTTTTGGTTAAACTTATTTTGATTCCTTTTAGGAAAAAGACGTAAATCATTTTATTGTTCTGGATGGTTTATAATTTTGGTTGAATCAAATAATTTAAAGTTGAATTAGCCCTTAATTTGCTCTTTACAATTTTCAACTAAGTTAATGTTTTGGATATTTTAATTTTATTCACTAAAGGTAGCATGAGAAATTCAGATAGTGACCATGATGTGTATAATCAGCAAGAACTTACCGTTTGAAACTAGATACTGGTTGTTTTTTAGGTTTGTATAATACTCTTTTTGTACCAATCGTATGTCTGTAATTTGGTTTCCATGTATCAACTAGATATTTTAGAGTATAAGTTGCTTTTGGGTAACCAACGTTTTGACTTGTACAAAAATACTCGAATTTGCGGTTGTGGTATTTTACATGATAAGCTTTATAAAATTAGTCTTGATAATCAGTTTGCTAAATCTCTTTTATACTTGCATCTTAATGTGAATTTTGGAATTTAACGTAATACAATTATTAAAACTCTAGCAACTTGTGGCATAAAAGGTTGAGTCACGTCTCCAAGAAAAGATTTATAGATTAGTGAAGGAAGAAATACTTCCGAACTTAGACTTCATAGATTTTGGGATGTATGTCGATTGTATAAAAGGAAAGACGACAACATAAACCAAGAAATGAGCCACACAAAGCAGAGAACTTCTTGATATCACACATAAAGATATTTGTGGACCTTTCTCTACTTCATGTATTAGTGGAAAAATATATTTCATCATCTTCATAGGCGATTTTATACATTATATATATACATACAGGGACCGAACTACAGTTAGGCCGAAGGGGGGCCATGGCCCCCTCGACCTAGTCGTAGTGACTTACACTTTATTCTACTATAACCATGATTCGGAAGAATTACCTATTGATACATATAATACTTAATAGAAAACATCAATTCATAGTAGCTTCTTGGTAGGACTTCATAATTATAATTCAATTGACCTGTGTTAGACTCCACATAATAGCGAAGTTTTAAATTTTGTGTTTCAGTACTTCTTTAGGTGTTTTTTTGTGTTTCAGTATTTCTCTAGGTGTGTTTGCCCCCCTTGATCTTTGATCCTGATTCCGTCCCTGTGTGTATATATATATATATATATGTCTACCTGTTACATGTTAAATCTCAAGCTATAAATGTTGTTGAGATTTTTATTACTGAGGTTGAAAGACAATTAGACAGATAGGTGAAAATCATCAGATCAGATCGAGGTGGTGAATATTATGGAAGGTATGATGAATTAGGAGAATATCCTTATCCATTTGCCAAACTCCTAGAAAAACTTGGCATTTGTGCACAGTATACGATGCCAAGGACACCTCAGCAGAATGGTGTAGCTGAAAGCCACAATTGAACTCTAATAGATATGGTTGGGAGCATGATGAGCAATTTTACTTTACCCATTATGTTATGCGGCGAAGCCCGTAAAACTGTTGTGTATGTCGTAAACCGAGTTCTCAGTAAGTCAGTTCCAAAAACTCCTTTTAAGTTCTGGACTGGAAGGAAACCAAGTTTAAGACACTTCAGTGTTGAGGATTGCGCAGCGGAAGATAAAATCTATAACCCTCAAGAAGATAAAGTCATGGTTATAACAATTTTGGGTTCTAGGGCTTTTCAGTACTTAACAACTAGTTCTATATCGTTTGTTAAAAACTACGGGAAGAGATGGAAATTTGCAGATTAAGCTTTCTGAATTAGTAGAAAACTCTAAATCTTTGAATTTTAGTTGGAATTATGCCATCTTTTAGCAAATTTCTAAGTCTAAATCTGGTGATTTGGTTCTTGATTGGGGAGATGGGTTGTGTAGAGAGTCAAAATAAAATGAAGAATCTGAAGCTTCTTGTTTTCTCAACCTCGCGACAAAAACATCATCACAAAATC
>BEHA01002871.1:386701-414694 GCA_002897215.1 Eschscholzia californica subsp. californica | reverse complement strand
ATTAGGAGTAGCTTGATTAGTTTAAAAGTTAGTTAAGCTCTCCTAATGTGAACCTATAAATAGGAGAAGTCTGTATTGTGGTTTTATTGAGATAATACAATTCAAAACCTTTCTCCTTCAATATCTTACAGAATCTTGTTTGTCGCTTCCACAATTTCAATCACAATTGCACGATCTTTTAAAAGAGGCTCTTTCCTTGGTGAATCTTTACTACACCATTTTCAAGCATTATTTTGCTCTCCTAATGAGGCATTTGCTAATTGTTTGCATCTTGGTTAAAGCATCGATCAAGAGGACCTTTATCCTCGCTTTGCTTTTCTCAACTTCCTAGGAAGCTCGTTTGTGGCATGACCTTTAGTCGGGTGTCTTTGATCATGAACCATGATCGTATCCTCTGATATCGAAAGAGGATATTTGGCTTATTTGACCTTTCACGTATTTCAATTTGGCAGAGGTGAGCTTAAGGTGCGAGCTTACTTCTATACACCACCTTAATCCAGGGCTCAAGTGACAGGGTTTACTCGGATCCATCTCTCTGATCGTTGTCATGTCGTGATAAAGTTCTCGATGCTTAGGATACTCATATTGACGTTCCAATTGTCTCTCCTATAAGAATTGGGCTCTGGTGACAAAGATCTTTCTGGTCCACCTTTGTGTTTGTACTATCAAAGGTTCATGACTTGTGCTTTATGTGGGGTTTTAACACTTGTCACCTGGGTCAATCTCTAGACTTTTTGACTGCTCAAAACTAACCAATACTTAGCTTAACATGGATATGGTTCACTTTCAACTTTTTTTCTTTTTGCTGTCTATGATATACTCAAATACTCATTTGAGAAACAACAAAACTTCTCCAAATAAATGCTTGTGGAAAAAGGCTTCGCCAACATATTGTTTTCAAATGATAGAACATCTGCAAAGGTACTAGAATTTTTTTTTTTGGTAAGCTTACAATCTATTTAAAAAGGGAGGAATTTTGCAAGAAAATTTAGAAGTAGTAAACAAAATGAAAGTTGATCTTGCTTAAAAGATAACATAAAATTAATGTATATAATTTTACCTTCCAACTTCTAATGAATGAGCCAAATATTTTTAAGTTAAAAAATGAAGTATTGCTATGTAGCTATGTAAGACTAGTTAGGTGGAACAATTAGTTAAGAGCGAGTCGAGGCTAACTGTTAAGTGAAGACCTTGTGATGATGATGGTGTTATCAAAGTGTAAGAATAGTTAAGTTTTTAAAACAAATGTGTGGGTGCCTTAGCTGTGCTATTGAGTGCCTAAACAAAAGTAATGTCTGCTTATATTCTAAATAGTTGTTGGAAGTTAGTTAAGAAGTTGTTATTCTAACAACTCTCTAACTAACTTTCCCTTTCTCTCTCTAAACTCTTTAAATTGAGCTAAACAGTTGTAATTCGATTGATCGATTTCCAAGTTAGTAAAATTATGATTTCTCTCTATTCTCTCTGATATTCTTCATCTTCTTCATTAACTAATTCATCACTGATTAATCATCTTCAATCACTATTATCTTATCCGCCATTATTGTCTTTAAGCTAATCTTTACATGGTATCAGAGCTTGTTTAAACAACAAATTCACCTTCAATTCAACGAAATCGAATCAAGTAAGTTTTTTTTTCAACCTCTCTTATTTCTGATACATTTATATTCAAATGGAATCATAAAGTTCTTCATTACAAAACTCGAATTCAAACACAAATGTCTCAATCTCAAATATATCCAATTTTATATCTGAAAAGCTAGATGGATCAAACTATTTACTATGGAAAGATCAATTTGAGACTATTCTCTTAAGTACTGATCTTTTAGGTTATGTTGATGGATCAATTATGTCTCCATGTAAATATATTGTCGAAAATGGTGTTGAAATCTTAAATCCATCTTTTCTCACATGGAGGAAAATAGACAGTTTTGTCAAGGCTTGTATGAAAGCCACATTCACTCGAGCTGTATCATCTGATGTTTTAGGGCTTGATTCAGCCAGAGAAATTTGGAAATTTCTTGAAATGATGTACATTGAGGAGTATGAAGCTAAGATTGCCTCTCTAAAAGAGCAACTTCAAAATGTTAAGAGAGGAGATCTATCTGTTAGTAATTACTTAAGGAAGATAAAGAATATTTCTGATTCTTTGACTGCTGTGAGTAATAAAGTACCTGAATCCGAGCTATGTCGAATAGCTTTAAAAGGATTAGGGAAAGAGTATAAACAATTTGTTATTGCCACACATCAAAGAGAATCCAAATTATCTTTTCCAGAGTTGAGAACTCGAATCATTCATCATGAACAATGGTTAAGTACTCAAGAAAATGATGAGGTAAATGAGTCTGCCTACTTAACCAGAAGAATACATTTCAAACAGCAAGTAAAACCAAATCAAGTTAGTCAAAATCAATTGAGGTATTCACAACCTCAACAACAAAGGTATTATGCAAATCAAGAGCAACAAAATCTCTCAAATAGCAACAAATATAGCAATTATAACAGCAATCAGTACAACAATTATAATAGTATTCAAAAGTCAAATAATAGTATTCAAAAGAACTCTCAACCAGGTGAAAGAGCAAATGATTTCGATTTCTCTAGTATTCCTTGTGGGATTTGTAGAAAATGGGGTCATGCTGCCTCTAAGTGCAGATACAGGTATGCTCCTGATGACTCTTATAAACTCTATAATAGCAATAATCTCAATAATCATAATAGTACAAGCATTACTCATAATAGCATAAACAAGAATTTCAATAGCAAAGATAGACCAAACTTTGCTGGTTTGCATCTATATGAAGAAGGTGAGCCTTCTCATTCTCATTATCATCATGAAGAAGAGAAACTAAGTGAAGAAGAAACATATGATGCTCAATTTGGTCAATTTTTGGATAATAATGATTATGAAGAAGCTCTAATGGTTTCAGTGGTTAAGGAATGTAAAGATCCTCCTTCTTCAGCAATTTGGTTAGCTGATTCAGGGGCTACAAGCCATATGACATATGATGCAAATACTATTACAAATGAAAGAAGCTATTCAGGTTCCAACTCAGTTATGGTTGGAAGTGGAACATGTATACCCATTTCTAGCACAGGAGATACTAAGCTTACAACTGATGATCACATATTTGATCTCAAAAATGTGTTAGTTGTTCCAAATATCAAAAGGAATTTGCTCTCAATCTCAAAATTTACAAGAGATAATCAATGCTTAGAACAATTTTCTCCTTGGGGATACAAGGTCTTGGACATTTGGTCAGATCAAATTTTCAGTGAAGGTCCAGTGATAAATGATCTATATCCCATCACATTTCAAGCTCAAAAGCCTCATGAAGCTCATTTTTCAGAAATGGCTATCTCTTCTTCCATCTGGCACAGTCGTTTGGGGCACACTTCTGATTCCATACTTCACTTATTAGCTAGGAATAAGGCTATAGACTTGAATTTTGAACCTCAAAATGGCCTATGTTACTATTGTCAATTATCTAAAAGCAAATCACTTCCTTTTGCTAACTCTCAAAGCTATACATCAGCTCCTCTCTACTTAATTCACTCAGACATTTGGGGTCCAGCACCAATCTCATCATCAAGAGGAGAAAGATACTATATTCTCTTTCTTGATGACTATAGCAGACATTTATGGGTTTATCCACTAAAGACAAGATCTGATAGTCTTTCTTGTTTCAAACATTTTAAAGCTCTATCTGAAAATCTACTAAATACCCATATCAAATACTTCCAATCTGATGGTGCTCCTGAACTAGCTAAAGGGGACTTCAAAGTTTTTCTTGATCAATGTGGCATCCTATTTAGAAGCTCTTGCCCATATACACCACAACAAAATGGCAAAGCTGAGAGAAGAAATAGGCAAATCATAGAAGTTGGAAATGCTTTGCTCTTTCAGTCTCATCTTCCAAAAGAATACTGGTATGAAGCTTTCTCTTCTGTTGTGTTCATTATAAATAGGTTGCCAACTAAATTGCTAAATGGTTTCTGTCCTCATGAGGTCTTATTTCTAAAGAAACCAGACTATACTCAGCTAAGAGTTTTTGGTAGTCTATGTTATCCTTTTTTGGGCAACACTAGACCAAACAAACTTTGCCTAAAATCTGCTGCTTGTGCCTTTATTGGCTATAGTCTTCATCATAAAGGCTATAAATGTTTAGATATTGAAAGTGGGAAAATTATAATATCAAGGCATGTTGTATTTGATGAAAATGTGTTTCTTTTCTCATCTATTAAAAACTCCAAGTCCTCTCCTTGTACTTCTTCTACAATGTTGGAGCTACTACATCATATTCAATTAGGTTCTGCACCTATACATGCTACTGCACCTGTTCAAAGTCCTGCACCAAGTCTAAATACATCACCAATTCAAAGTCCTGCACCAATTCAACATTCCTCACCTACTCACACTTCACCCTCCCTTAACCAACAAGTTGATCACTCACAGTCTGTTCATCCTATGAGAACTAGACTAAGAGATGGAATATTAAAACCCAAATTTATTCCTGATCATATTGCACATTATGGCAGCTGTCACCCTCTTCCTCTTACATATGTGGCCTTGCTCAACCAACCAGCTGAGCCTACTACCTATAAACAAGCAGCAAAAGATCCAAACTGGTGTAAGGCAATGCAGGAGGAATATGATGCTTTAATAAGCAATCATACTTGGGTTTTGATTCCAAGTTCACCTTCTATGAACATTTTGGGTTGTAAGTGGGTTTATAGAATAAAGTATAAGGCTGATGGCACTGTTGAGAGGTACAAAGCCAGATTGGTGGCTAAAGGTTTTCATCAAATGGATGGCCTTGATTATTCAAAGACCTTTAGTCCTGTGGTTAAAGCTACTACAATCAGACTTGTGTTAACAGTTGCTGTTTCAAATCATTGGAACATTCTTCAGCTGGATGTTTCAAATGCATTCCTTCATGGACTTTTGGAGGAGGATGTTTTTATGTCCCAACCCCCTGGTTTTACTGATGCTACATCTCCCTCTTATGTTTGTAAGCTTCAAAGGAGCCTTTATGGCCTCAAACAAGCTCCTAGAGCTTGGTTTACCAGATTTGCTTCATTTTTATATACCTTGGGGTTTAAGAAGAGCTCTCATGATCACTCCATGTTTGTGAAGAGTCAAGGGTCTTCTATCATCATTCTCCTACTCTATGTTGATGATATAGTTCTTACAGGTACCCACTTTTCTGACTTAACTTTCTTATTCACACTCTAAAGTCTGAATTCCCAATGAAGGAACTTGGTCCTCTCAATTTTTTCTTGGGTATTGAAGTCACCAGCAACTCTGCTAATGAGCTTCTTCTCACTCAGAGAAAGTATGCCCTTGAATTACTACAAAAGGCAAATTTGTTGGATTCAAATCCTAGCATTACTCCTGTTTCAGGGGGTAATAGATTATCTAAGTATAATGGTGAGCTTCTTTCTGATCCTACTTTCTTTAGAACTTTAGTTGGGGGTCTTCAGTATCTCACTATGACACGACCTGACATCTCCTTTGGTGTAAACTATGCTGCCCAATTCATGCAAAATCCAATTGTTCTTCATCTTCAATTGGTTAAGAAAATTTTAAGATATGTTAAGGGAACAATTGGGTATGGGATTTCTATCACTCAGGGAAATTTGACTAATTTGGTGGGTTATTCAGATTCTGATTGGGCTGGATGTCCTGATACAAGACGCTCCACCATTGGTTATTGTATTGTGCTAGGTAATTCTCTTGTTTCATGGTGTTCAAAGAAGCAACCAACTGTTGCTAAGTCATCAACAGAGGCTGAATACAAAGCTCTGTCCATTGCTGCTGCTGAAATGCAATGGATCTCCTTTGTTCTCACAGAGCTAAAGATATCAATTATCAAGCCTTTTGTTCTCTATTGTGATAATCTTGGTGCCAAAAATATTTTTGCTAATCCTATATGTCATGCTCGAACAGAGCATATAGAAGTTGATTACCATTTTGTTCGAGATTTGGTATCTTCTGGTTCTATTGTCATTAAGCATATTCCTACTGTTGAGCAACCAGCCGACCTGCTTACTAAGGGTTTAGGTCGAGCTCTCTTTGTTCCTCTACGTAACAAACTGATGTCTTTGTCTGGTTCATCAGTTTGAGGGGGCATGTTAAGTGAAGACCTTGTGATGATGATGGTGTTATCAAAGTGTAAGAATAGTTAAGTTTTTAAAACAAATGTGTGGGTGCCTTAGCTGTGCTATTGAGTGCCTAAACAAAAGTAATGTCTGCTTATATTCTAAATAGTTGTTGGAAGTTAGTTAAGAAGTTGTTATTCTAACAACTCTCTAACTAACTTTCCCTTTCTCTCTCTAAACTCTTTAAATAGAGCTAAACAGTTGTAATTCGATTGATCGATTTCCAAGTTAGTAAAATTGTGGTTTCTCTCTATTCTCTCTGATATTCTTCATCTTCTTCATTAACTAATTCATCACTGATTGATCATCTTCAATCACTATTATCTTATCCGCCATTATTGTCTTTAAGCTAATCTTTACACTAACAAAGTAATATGTAGAAGAAAAAAATACACAATTTTGTAATAAATAACTAGTTAGTTTAGATCGATTAAAAATAAAAAATGACATCTAGAATGTATTATGAAATTTGTAACTCTTTTTACTTTCAATAAACATTTTTTGTCTAAAGAAAATTGTTCTCTTTTGATTTTTATAAAAACGAACTACAAGAGTCATCATTATAAGACATTTACAAAGTGAAAAGATAATACAAAAAAACAAGATTGATTAGCAGAAGGAGCACTATAATTGCTTGGTTTGACCTTTTATAGTCAAGTTCAATAAATCTTAAATACACACTTCATGAGATTGAACCTGGGGCATCCAGTGGGTGCCCAATCACACTGCACCAAGAAGTGGTGGACAAAATAGTTTTCTCTTTGATCAATAGAAAACGGCCCAATATACAGTTTGTGGTGAGTCTAAACATTTATGAGAAATAAATTAATAACAACTTATATTGGTCAACTAACAATTGCTAGCTCTAAACTTCTTTTGTTAATTAGGTCCAAATGTCTTTATAGGTAAGACATCAACTTCAATAGTATAAAAGCAATATATTGATGTGGATGTCGAAGGAGACAACCTAAAAAAGACTACGAACGGGAGCAGAATAAGACCGTAGTTTGATGATAATCACCTATGACACTTACACTTAGAGATAATTAAAGATTGGACGGAGAGAAACTTAGAAGAGAATAATTACGACTTCTGTATTATCTGAAAGTATAACTAGAGTCTACAATAACGACACATTTTACTATTTTATTGCAGTTCTTTGTTAATGATATTCAATTTAAGCAAAAGTATGTCTTGACAATTCACCCATCATAAGCAATAAAACCATTATTAATCTGTAGATAAACTACAATTAGTTAGTAACCTTTTAGAAGTTTAAACATTACATTTTGGTTGTTATTTTGTGATGGATTATTTTTCAGGTTGGTTGTTAGTACCTAACAAATCTAACACTGCTTGCACGTTAAGGCTGTCATATAATTTGAGCATAGACTTGTATGATACAATATATTGAATAACATAAGTCTATTGGCATTTGGTAAGGGAAGCAGGGGTAGTTGAGAAGGGTGATCCTAAATATCTTTTAAGTCAATAGTTTTTTTCTTCCTAATAATGTAGTTGTAGTAGTAATCTCCATTAATTTTTGCTTGAAAGATTAGGACTTTAACACCATATCAAACTCAGGGATCGACGGGTACGCACTTTGTAACTTTAGTCTGGTTGGTACAGATAGAGATTGTCAAATTACCAACTCTGATGCAGAAGGAGTTAGACATTAGAATTTGTGAAAGTAGATAAATTTTGGATATTCTTTTCATTGCAAGTTGATATTCACTGAGTTGAGTCCATCAGAGTCTTATCAGAGTCTTACATGGTGTTTGAACTTTTTCAGATTTGGGTGACAACTTTCTAATTTTAACCCCATGTCAGATGACCCCTGCTTTAATGTTTAGGAGACGTATTAGCAGTGCGGGAGTGCTATAATGACAAAATCTTTGATAAAATTTTTGACTTAATAATTCATTTTCACTAAAAGAAAATGATTTCTAAAAATTTTCAAAGGTTGACTTTGATCTGGACCGTTCTTTTAACCGTGTGACTGATCGAGTCAAAAATTCTGTATACACGTAGCATTTCTCATGTGTCGTATATTACCACTACTAGGTGATGATATATTTTTGGATAATTGCCAAGTGATCATTAGAGTTTACGAATAATAATTCTTGAACAATATTTTTCATTGCTAAGATGGTTCTCAAACAAAATAGGAGAAAGAATTTTAATTCAAATAACATAAAATTCGTGGGGCAAGGAAGGATAGATAATCACCCAAAGTTGTTTCCTAGTCACATAAAGTTAAGTGATGGAAATGCAAAAACTAGGAAACAACCCAACTTCCACCACATAATCGACAAACTTTGTAATGGAATGCCCATTTTCACCAACCCACCAAGTGACATCTTACATGTGGAATTCATGATCCGCCTCGTTGTATTACTTGGACAGTTGGACTCATGGTTTAACATTTAAGTGTTCTTATCAAACTTATTTTCTTAACTTTCTATCTGTAGTAAACCCTATTTTGTTTACCTCAGACAAGAAACCCTCAATTACCAAATGTTGAAGAATTACAAACAAAAATTCTATCCATCCTTCTATTTGGTCTCTCCCTCAAACTTCTGTCTGTTTTGACGATATATTATTTGAGTTTATATTTTCACCTTTCTTTGTCCATTTATTCCACAGTCAATGTCGTCACATCAGGTGGAGGGTTGCGAAGGGACGATATGTCACCACATCAAATTATATATACAAAAAAAAATAAAAGTAAAATATATAGCTTAAATTTATTCTTTTATACCACCCTTATAATTTTGTTATTTTTTTTTGGAGAAATAGGAAATAGACTAAACTTGATGTTTTTCATGTGTATGTGAACTTTGGACTGTTGACTATATGATGATTTGACCATCTTTATCCAAATTGTTACTAACCCACTTGAAAAAGATAGTCATGTAGTTTAACTAAATGCCCACCGGCTACTGCCAGTTACCAAACTACCCTTCATCTCTAGACTTTTTTGCGATGCTATCTATATATATCCCCATTCAATTTCATAAACCAAGGTTCAAATTTAGGATAGAAATTGAATTTTCATCTCTCCATAAGAAGAACCTCAAGCTCAAAAACCATGGTACGCCTATTAACTACTCTAAACGGAATCCACCATGGAGGTGGTGACGCCACCGGAAACTTCTTCCAATCCGTCCCCCTCGCTATTGGATTATTTGTATCAATAACGGCTCTTGTAGCTCTATGTGCCAAACACGCTATAAGACGAAGAAGTAACGATACAAACAATCCAGATATTGGGTCAAGGTCGACATCGATGATTGTATCTCCTAAGAACTTTTTGGCAAGCATAGCCAATAAGGCAATTCCGTTTATTTGCAGGAAAAATACAGGGCATAAATATATAAACAATTATGAAATAGTAGAGGACGATGATCGATCGTTTGGAGATGGTGGATTATGGCAAAGGGGAATACTTATGGGAGAAAAATGTCAACCACCTGATTTTTCCGGTGTAATATATTACGATATGGATGGTAACAAGCTTTCCGAGATACCACCAAAATCACCTCGTGTTAGTCCTTTACAAGCTAGCTTTACATTTCCCGTGGCAAGAGAATCAAGTTATTAGATGCTATTTTATCGTTTCTCTTATTTTCTTTATTTTGTTCTTTTCGCCCTTTTCTTTCAATTTGTATTTTTGGTTCAGTTTCTTGCTACATGTGAATATTTAACTTAACTCAACGTTTTTGGTTGAATTGAATACAATTTCCAATTACATCTTCATAATTTTGGCCTAAACATAGCGATTTATAATTTATTGAAAAATTATAGTTCATTTCGATTCTGATTATTCAAGTGTTCATCGAAAATTCTACCGGAGTTCTATAGAAATTTCATAATTTTGACTTGGTTAGGGTAGGTTACATCAATGAAACACCACTAGTCAAATGATAATTAGTTTAGACTACAAACAATTTAATAAATCGGATATTCTATATTGTATGTGTAAGTCAGTTAAGTTTTATCTCAATAAAAGTTAAGGTGAGTTTGGAATTGCTTTTCTTTTTGGAACATAAATTCTTGAAATTTTTATTTCATTTTTTTTTTTTGGATTAAACTGATAACAAATTAACTTCTTGCAAAAAGATGTTCATGAAGTATATTTAAGGATGTATTGACGAAAATGTTGTCAACTACAGATATTTCACAAATCTACAAATTTAAAACACAAAATTCAGGCCCGTGGATGAGGGCGTGCGGGCCGTGCGCCCGCACAAGCCCCCAACCACAAAGGGCCCATTTATTTGGGATTGTGTTAGTTTAGTATAGAAGTACTATGAAAACTAAGCGCGTGGGAGTGAAACACTATAGGTATGACGGCTTGCAGGTAAGCCGAATGTAGTTAACATACAGGTCACGGGGATCGAAACCTATAGATGCCATTTTTCCTAATCTTTTTTGGGAGACTATCCAATCCAGGGGGCGGGGAGCTTCTAAGATTACCCAATTTACAACCCACTCTCTATCCATGCTATATTTCTCTCCTTTTTTTTTGAATATTATTAGGTCAATTTACCCATGTTTATTTGTTTTAATTAACTAAAATTTTGATAATCAAATAACTAATTGTAGCATTTGCAAGTGTGAGTTTTCTAAGAACCTTAGGTTTTATTTCAATCAATCTATTAAACTCTATTACAATTGGTTTATATAGAGTATAGAGAGAAAGATAGTTAGTTACAATTAGGTAGAATAGTAACAACTAATTACCTAACTACTTAACAGAATTATCAAAGTTAGTTAAGCTAACTAATTTTGTTTTCTTGATTATTTAGGTGAAACAAGTGCCTTCAGAGTTGTGTTGAAGGAGTGCCTCTAGCTGTTATCTCTGTCGAGCTGGACCTTGAGGGCTTGGACCACTTGCTATCTGTTTTATCCTTTATTACAAAACCAAAGACTAAAAAACCTAAATCCCCTTTTCTCTATCTCTTCAAAACCCTAGTCTTACATCCCCCCTCAAACCGATGGTGTCGGCGATGAGAGAACCATCAGTTTGTCTCTGATATTGGAAAAGAGATTAAATGGTAATCCTTTAGTGAAGATGTCAGCCAGTTGATTCTTCGTTGGTACATGCTGAATCTCCAGAGAGCCATTCGAAACCAAATCACGAACATAATGATAATCCACTTCGATGTGTTTGGTGCGTGCATGAAAAATAGGGTTTGAAGCTATATGTTTGGCACTGATGTTGTCGCAGAAGAGAATAAAGGGGCGAGTTAATGGACATTTCAACTCATCCATGAGGTAAGACAACCACACTAACTCAGTTGCAGTATTAGAAAGAGCTTTATATTCCGCTTCAGTTGAAGATCTTGCTACTGTAGCTTGTTTCTTCGAGTTCCATGAGATTATGTTTGAGCCTAGGAATATACAGTACCCACCGGTCGATTTTCTCGAGTCAGGGCAACCAACCCAATTTGAATCTGAATATGCCATAAGATCAGTAATTTTACCAGGGATTATTCGAATCTCAGACCCCATTGATCCTTTGAGATACCTTAATATCTTCTTTACAATAACCAAGTGTATTGTTGTTGGTTTGTGCATGAACTGAGCTGTGTACTTGACGGCAAAGGAGATGTCTGGCCTTGTGAGGGTGAGGTACTGAAGAGCCCCTACTAAACTGCGATACTCTGTGGGATTAGTAAGTTCTTCACCATCAGTGACAGACACTCTCTGACCACTGGCAACAGGAAGCTTGGAAGGTTTGCAGTCTAACATTTTTACTTTCTGTAATAATTGTAATGTATATTTGATTTGGGTTAGAAAGATACCTGAAGTAGAGGCAATAGGAGTAACCCCTATTCTTAGGAAATAAGATAGAAGTCCCAAATCTTTCATTTTGAAGGCTGAACTCAAATCTGATATGAGTTTAGAAATGTGAGTACTAGACTGCCAGTGAGAATAATATCATCAACATATAGTAACAATACCATCATATGATCTGTTGAATGATATATAAACATTGAATGATCAGTTTTGCTCTTGAGAAACCCATAAGCATATAGAAATGTGGCAAATTTGTTATACCAGGCCCTAGGAGCCTGTTTAAGGCCATACAGAGCCTTATGAAGATGACACACATACTTTTCTTTCCCTTTTTGCTCAAAACCTGGTGGTTGTATCATATATACATCCTCATCCAATGTTCCATGCAAGAAAGCATTAGATACATCTAACTGTTTGATAATCCAAGACCTAGTGACTGCAATTGTGAGAACAAGTCTAATAGTATTTGCCTTTACAACAGGACTAAAGGTTTCTGCATAGTCCACTCCTTCCTGTTGATGGAATCCCTTGGCCACAACCCCTGCTTTAGGGGTGGCAATGGGTAGGGGTGGGAATCGGGCGGGTATGGGCACCCGCGGGTAATTCTGAGTCGGACTCGGGCGGGTCGGGTAAATTTCTCCTCTGCCCACTCGGGTTCTCGGGCGGATTCGGGCGGGCTTTTCTGAAATCTCCTATGATCAAAGCCCGCCCATGCCCACTAAAGCATCGGGCAAGTCGGGCTTCGGGCAAATCGGGCATCGGGTTTCTTTATCTGATATTTTTTTTACCAAATCAGGAAACTCTAGTAATTTGATATTGTTCAAATAAGCTTCTCTAAACAAATTGATACCAAATCTTTACAAAACTTATAAATCAAGAATGAAAGAAATACTCAGATTCCGTAACATAAGAAATCAACAACTGATATAGATCTATATATGCAAACATGAGACTTGGTTGTCTTCCACTTTTTTTCTTGTCTTTGTATGTTTCATTAGTTCTTCCTTGTTCTTCCTTCACATCAAAATAATCTTAAAATTTGAACCACTACATAGAGGTGGAAGATGATCCCAATGTGGTAAATTATTAGGGTTGCTTCAATGTGTTGTTTATATATCTTGGGAGAAACCTTAAATCTACTTTGGGCTTTATAGTGAAGTATAATCGACACTCAAAGTGATTGGCATATATAGGCACCCGTCGGGTGAGCATATCGGGCTCGGGTATGGGCGGGGTGGCGGGCAGAGCTTTTCACCCGAGCCCGCCCACGAAAAATCATCGGGCTGGGCGGGTAGTACCCATCTTCGGGCGCGGGCGTCCATGGACATTGTCGGGCGCGGGTAAACGTGACGGGTATCGGGCTTTCGGGTAGAATTCCCACCCCTAGCAATGGGTACCCGTTTACCCGAGAACCGAACCGACCCCGAGTCTTAATGGGTAGGTACTGGGTATAGGTTTTAGATCCATTAAGAAAATCGGGTCTTAAATGGGTATACCCGAAAGGACCCGACTAGGAGGCGGGTCCTTATCGGGTATATCCGCCGGGTACCCGACGGGTAATGGGTACCCGAGATAATACGAAAAAATACCCTAGATTATATAGTATTCTTGTACGTCAGGGTGTTTCTCACCAAGTTACCAACTCACCAAGTTATGAAATTTCTCAAATCCTTTTTTCCTTGGTTGAAAGCTAATTTATAAAACACAAAAGTGAGCGAGTTAATATAACATAAAGGTTCATTTCTTCTTTCTTGATTCCCCTAATCTCTAATCTCTTATACTCATCAACTATTGTACCCGAGATATTTGCTTATTTAAGGATTTATGTCGTTTATGATATTTCTTTTCACTAGATTCATGCAAATTCTTCTACTTTAAGAAATATTTGATATACTTTTGTGAATACCCAATGGGTACCCGATACCCGATGGGTACCCGAGAATTTTAAAGGTTCCGGTTCTGGATCCTTTGATTGAGGTACCGGTACCGGAACCGTCAAGAACCGAAACCGTTACGATTTATAGGTTCCGGTTCTGGATAGTTAAATACCCGAACCGGAACCGACCCGTTGACACCCCTACCCTGCTTTATATCTTTCAATAGACCCATCACTCTTTTATTTCAATTTGAACACCCATTTGCAGCCTAAAATGTTCATAGAACTCTGATAAGGCACAAGTGACCATGTTTGATTTTGTTGGAGTGCTAGAAATTCTTCATTCATTGCCTTGACCCACTCAACATCCTTTGCTGCCTCTTTATATGTTGTGGGTTCAGTAGGCAATTGTAATATAGAAAGAAAAGTGATATTTAACATGTGAAGTGATGAATAATGAGCCACAAAATCAGCAGACAGTCGCTTGCTTTTGATAATACCATTCCTGCCTCTAGTAACCATTTGATCAGACTGTAGAGGTTGCAACTCTGAATTAGCTGGTGGACTAATATTATCATTAGGTGAACCTAATTCATGAGAAGGCAAAACCCTCTGACTTGAAGTGGCTGGTGAACAAGTTGATCTTGATGTACCCACTTCATTGACAGAACACTGACCATTTGGCAAAGAAGGTAGTGGTAAAGTGATAATAGGCTGTGAATTTCGATCACTACTAGACTGTTTGGATGAGATGTTTGCATATAGAAAATTGCTTTCATCAAAAACATGTCTAGACATGTAGATTCTTTTAGTTATTGGTTCATAGCACCTATACCCTTTGTGCTCTTGACTATAACCTAGAAATACACACTGTAGACTCTTTGGGCTAAGTTTATCTTGTCTGAGTTCACCTAAATGTGGGTAACATGCACACCCAAAGACTCTTAGATGGTTATACTCAGGTGAAACATGAAATAAGACCTCAAAAGGAGTCTTTCCTTGTAATGTGATAGTGGGAAGTCTGTTTATGACATAGACAGCAGTATTAAAGGCATCAAACGACATAAATTTTGGTAAAGAGCAATGTAAAGATAAGGTATTACCTAACTCAGTGATGTGCCTGTGCTTTCTCTCAGCTTTTCCATTCTGCTGAGGGGTATAAGGACAGGAAGACCTGAATAAAATACCATTTGAGTCCAAATATTTTCTGAAATCCACTTGTTTCAATTCAGGAGCCCCATCAGATTGAAAATAAACTACTTTAGCTTTCAGCAAATTTTCTGATGTTGTCTTAAAATGTGTAAAGCACTTAATGCCATCAGATCTATTCTTTATTGGGTAAATCCAGCTGTATCTACTATAATCATCTAAGAATAAGATGTAGTATCTGGCCCCATTAGGTGTGGTGACAGGGGCTGGTCCCCAAACATCACAATGAACCAAATGTAGTGGAGAGGGAGATATAGTTGATGAAGAATCAAAAGGTAAGCATTTACTTTTACCCATAGCACAAGACTTACACAATGATTTGTCAATTTCAGTAGATAGTTTTATTTTCTTCTCTTGTTGAAGCTTTTTTATAACACCACTATATGAATGCCCAAGTATAGCATGCCAAATATCATAGGTTGTAGTAACTTGTGCTGTAAGAGCTACTGTTTTGTTTACTTGAACTTCAATGGGATACAAGTTATTCTTAACTGGTCCCTCTGCTAAGACCTTTTTGGACCAAATATCTTTAACACAATAACCCCAAGGCATGAATTCAACAGAACAAGAGTTATCTTTTGTAAATTTTGATATAGACAGTAAATTCCTTTGCAAGTTTGGAACACACAAGACCTTACTTAGATCAAAAGAGCATGAAGCAGTAGATAAGGTAGAATTACCTATGTTAGTAATAGGCAGAAAATTACCACTTCCAACCATGACTGCCTCTGGGCCTTTATAAGGTTGAGAACTTATCAAATTGCTTGAAGTGTGTGTCATATGGCTGCTGGCACCAGTGTCTGCTAGCCAAGATGTATCCTTTGAAGAAATATTAGGTGATTTGGTTGCAGTGTTACATTCAACAAATGCATTATCAATAGCAAAACTATCAGTTAGACAGTCTTGAAAACACTCATCTGTTGGTTCTAGAACTATAGCAGTATGACACTCATGAAAATCATCTTGGTCATCACTATGATACATATAAACCTCTGCATTGTTGCATTCTAATAGGGGATTCATCTGCATATGAATGAGAATGAGGGTCCAACTGTTCTTCCTTTTCAATAGACACTTCTTGCTGATTTTCTGTATAATAACCAGTATGTGTTTTATTTTGCATATATCTAAAGTAACATACTCTGCAGCATGTCCCCATCTTTTACAAATCCCACAAGGGATAGAAGAAAAATCGAAGTCATCTGCCCTTTGATTCTTTTGTTGAGCAGATTGTGAAGTATTTGGTAAATGAGAGGTTTCCTTTTTCATAATAGCTTGATTCTTATAGTAGGATGGAGATGGTTTTACATTATTCTTGTTATATGGCCTAGAATAAGTTGTTCTAGCATAATAAGCTTCTTGTTCCAATTCCTTTGTAGTTAACCACTGCTCATGTTGGACTAACCTAGACTTAAGTTGAGCCAATGAAAGAAATTCATTATTGGCCCTAAGTGCAATCACAAACTGATCATAATCTGAGTTTAATCCTTGTAGAGTAAGTTGTTCAATTCTAAACTTTAATGATTTCTGATTTCTGATTTCAGATTTCTGATTTCTGATCTTGGTGAAATGATTCTAATGTTTGAATGTTGTATTTTACGAGATGTTAAATGTTGCTGATTGTTGTTAAGTTCTTCAAGAAAACCCTAGTTTTTGGAGCTAGCCTGGAAACTGATACCATGTGAGTTTTCTAAGAACCTTAGGTTTTATTTCAATCAATCTATTAAACTCTATTACAGTTGGTTTATATAGAGTATAGAGAGAGAGAAAGATAGTTAGTTACAATTAGGTAGAATAGTAACAACTAATTACCTAACTACTTAACAGAATTATCAAAGTTAGTTAAGCTAACTAACTTTGTTTTCTTGATTATTTAGGTGAAAGAAGTGCCTTCAGAGTTGTGTTGAAGGAGTGCCTCTAGCTGTTATCTCTGTCGAGCTGGACCTTGAGGGCTTGGACCACTTGCTATCTGTTTTATCCTTTATTACAAAACCAAAGACTAAAAGACTTTTTTTTTTTTTGATGAAGAAGACTAAAAGACTTAAATCCCCTTTTCTCTATCTCTTCAAAACCCTAGTCTTACAGCAAGCATATAATACTTAAGGCCTTTTTAAATCGTGTCACTCCCAAAATCTCATAATTTTGATAATAAAGTAATTTATTATAGTATTTGCATATCATATAATACATTAAAGACTCCGATATCACGTCTTTTCACTCTCTACGAATCTAATCTCTTTCACACAAATGTCTATCATTGACTTTGAAAATTAAGTTTCTTTCCTACCCTGTACCAAATCTCTCTCTCTAAACTTTAATTTTGGATTGTAAAAAGACTAAGTCCGAGCTATGATTTCGAACAAAAACCTATACCAATTGAGGAAGTTTTATTTGAATGTTAGCCCATGATACCACCATTCATTGGTTTTATATTCATCAAATATTTCATATAATTTTATATGGGTAAATAATTAAAATTTTGTGTTTATTACTACGCTGTAAAAATTTAATTTGCTTGTACGGGCCCCGTTTAAAGATTGCACCGGCCCCCAAATTGTTAGCCACGGCCCTGACAAAATTATTTGTATTTGAAAAGAAAAAAAGTAATTCCTTTAAAAAAATAAAACCGTACTTGTACTTTAAAGCAATAATTTAAGTGGAGATTATGGTTACCACCAAACACGTACTAATATATCTATTTAACAAAATACTTGTTCAAACTTCAAACCCAACAACTAGTTAAGACTCATTGCCTTTGGGCTTTGGTCTTGCTTAATATAATATAAATAGATAAAATAAGATTTGAAAGAAATAAATATTTGTCAATCTTATCAACTAGAGTTGAAAAAGAAAGAAGCATAAAACAAATATTAGTCTCTAGTCCGATGCCTAAATAATTGTGTTTTGCCTTACCTCATTCCTCTTACATTTTGCAATTATCCAAATATGATTAAGTAGGGTTGAACCGGGCCTTCGGTCATCAAGGATCCGTAAAAATGGCAGCTATCGCAGCCGCAGAACAATGATTGGTGAGTGAAAACTTAGTTAAAATGAAATGACCAAAAAAAATAAAATGTTAGGGTAACATGTAAAAATGGTGAAGGTATATAAAATTTGGCAAATTCTATTGCTCCCTTTACCAAAGCCCACATCTCACCTACAAACAAATTGACCCCAATCCATTCAATCATGAGAGTTTAACTCAACATCTAGCTTTCCTGACCCAATCACCCATAACCAACTGATTATAGCCCACTAAATTTCTTTGACCCAACCCTTGCCTCTCAATTTTCAAATTGTCCTATTTCCAAACCTAATTCAACTTTCAAGTGGCCAAACCAATAGTTTAAGACAAAAGTATTTTATTAATTTCTTAAAATCTGATCTCTATATACAAATCACTTGGCAACCAAAATAAAATTCTTAGTATCCTCTCTCTTATTTTCTTGTTTTAGTGGGAGTTATATATGTTGTATTGAAAGCAATTTACCATTCATATTTATCCTGTATAATTTAAACTATAAATAATGTAATAATTTGTCAGACTGCATGCCGTAGTTGAAGAGAAAAAACTTATAAAACTCAAAACCCAACCATACCTCAACCCATCTGTGAGAATAGTCCAGAGTAATTGCTACAATTACAAAGTTTGACTACAGGGAGAATCGCACATATGGGGATCCTCAACTAAATTACCAAACACAAAGACTATATAATTGTATACTTACTTTTCTAATACATCATTAATAATAATTATTATTACTATGACAATTAAACCAGACAGAATCTAATTAAGCACTTGGAGCTGCATCCTTAACCTTACTCTGTACATAATCCTTCACATGACTTGCTGTATCGGCTATCCTACTCCTTGCATAATCTATCCGATCCGAACCCGGTGGGTGTCGTCCCCTTAAGTACTTATACATCCATGAACTCCCTCCTAAAACCGATACACCGAATCCGGAAATAGTTAAGAACCCAGATATGGCTAGGAATAGAACTGTACCCACTGGGATCCATATTGGACTTGATAGAATAATCAAAGGTGTGAAAAAAATCAAACCCATTATTGTTGCTGTTATTGTTATTCCTGTCAGGATTAGTAAAATCCCACCTGATATTAATAAAGTTAGTAAACCAACTAGTTGGGTTGAATTTGGTGCATGGTCTTGGATTCTTCCAAGTAATGTGGGTCTCTCACCACCACCACCAGTAGGTGCACCACCACCGGAAGCAGAAGTAGGTCTTATTGATCTTCGACCTTGGGGTTGGCTGGGATGACGATCTGTCATTGTTATGTTGCTAGAAGGTTTGAGCTTTAGCTGGTTAGTTAGTATACCAAGTAGATAAGTGAGATCTAGAGGCAGAGGGTTAGGGACTTAGTGGGAGAGGGAGAGGGAGAGGGAGAGGATGGGATTGTGAGTTATATGAGTAAGGAGATAAATGAGGAGGGGGGGTTTGACAGATGTGATGAAAAACGATTGAGTTGGCATGCAAAGCAACAGGTGGTGGGATGAGGATGAGAGGGATGTGTTTTTAATAAGGAGAATGTACTCCTAGGTTTGCTGATATGGGGAAATGACATTTGTTTCTTTGGGATAATATTTGAGGGATCATCTTATTCATCAATGTTAAAATAGCTCATCGTAGCAAGTGTACATTGGGCTGGAAAGAAAACCTAAGAACTTCAAATCGGTCCATTAGAGCCAATATTCAGTTGAAATTCGAAAGCGAGTTCACCTAAACCACCCTGATTAAATAAACGTGTCGGGCATAGGTTTTGAAGTGATACTCGATATTTACCAGACATAACACGCTTAATAATGACATCTGGCTAATAATACACACCTATGTATTTTGTATGTACGTATGATTAACATACTGTGATAGTCTCACATCGCTCACGAGAGTGTCTAGAGCCTAAGCTATAGGTGTACGCTAGCGTTTTCTAAGTGTCGAAGCCTCCCCGTGTGGAACAAAACCTCACACTATGCTAGCGCTTAGAGTGTCCACGATGTCACTCTGTACTCTGATGGTTGGGAGAATTGTATGTCCCTAAGAGCTCTTGCCAAAACAAAACCACGTACCCGTGCGTGGTGACAAAAGTGAGTACAATATCGATAACTGCTAAGACTTGAAGCGTAACATATAAATACTATTCATATTACACTTACTACGTATAAGTGTGGTGGCGGACTGCAGTTGCGATGGCCGTACCGCGATGGTAACTAAAATGACAAAGTATGGTGGTGAAGTAATAGACTAGTAAATTCTTACATATTAGTTGTACTTCAATATTTTTAAATATTATATATATTATGTATATATCTATATAACAAATGCATAGATTTTGGTGTCATGTCTGTTTATAAATCTTGATCGTCAAATTTTCTTTTGTAAATCACGGCCCTTCATTTTAAAGATATTTAACAATCAATATAACTACCAACTCCCTAAAAATTCTCAAACTCTTTTTCTCTCTTTCCTCTTTTCTCCCTTCAAACAACTCAATATAATCTCGGTTATTATTTTAAATATATTTTTATTACTTTAATATTTGTCAAAGACCAAAATATTTGATAATTTTGTATAACATAAATATAGAAGTGTAGGGCACGGGCTATACCCTAGTACATAAATAAGTGCTCAAGGTGCCCTCTTGTGGAATAGCGAAAATCAAAGAATAACTCGTCCAACTCCACCCCAATGATTTTGATGGACATGAAATTTCACCACATAAAATTTCAGGGCCCAAATTACCCAGTTCAATAGGAAAAAAGTAAGCTCACGATCACCCGCCTATTCCCACCCTAAGTGTAAATAAGATGTTTGGCATGATAATTAGGATAGGTAATCGGGCAAACACAAGCGTCCGCAACTACAAGCAGTTGCGAATTGGGAAGATAACTTCTTACCATGGCTGTTTAGGATAATCCAGGGGACTCGAACGTATATTTTAGAAAAATTTAATGTCCAAAACCGTCCAAACTCATATGAGTAGGCCAGTCGTAGAGCTGGTTTTCTCGACTGAATGACTCCCGGTGACCAACTGAGTCACGAGACAAGCCTCGGTATATAGGGAGGGATAAGCACCCATTGAGTAGGGGTCAGTCCTTAGGTTATATCCAGCGGTATCCCTGGGTTAGGGTCTCTAGACGCCTGGAGATATACTATATCCCGGTTTCAATGGGTTAGGGACTCTCAGCGACCAGGATCTAAAAGACAAGCCGCTAACTTAACCGATCTCAAAGGTTTGTACGTCATTCATTGAGACAACTCTATCCCGTCCGCAACATAGTACTACTTGTAGAGGGGTTACAGTCGCTTACGTGGAGCCTTGACGGGTCTTTGTCAACAGTTATTTGCAGTCAGGAATCCCAAGCCAATGGATCACCAGCTTTTAGAAAAATCACATAGAACCAGAGGAATATAAATACTATCTTCATCTAATCTAAGCTTACAGACCTTCTTTCTAGTCAGTCTGTTTTCTTGTTCATATTCCCCCCTGTTACCCTGTATGTACACCACTAATGCACCCCCATACATAAACCCCCACTTTCTCTCACTAGACTACTTTCACATTACAACACCATACTGACCAACACAAGAAGGTAATCAGAAACTACCTCTCTCTCTCTCTCTCTCTCCCTCCCTTTTTCTCATCCTTCTTCTAACTTACACAAATTACATACATACATACCAACAGCTAAAATTATGATACTCAGTCAGCTCCAACAACCCATTCCATTGTCATCATTTCAATTTACTATCTGAACCTGGAATATCATTAGTGATTCCAGGAGCAGTAATAGTAGTAGCAGCAGAATCCATAAGCTTCTCACAGTCGACCTCGGTCGACCGATACTTCAACTTGAATCCACTTTCAACCCATGATCGAATGCACAAAACTGATTGTGCACTTCCATGTGGTAAGCAAATCCTTTGCTTATCAATCTCATCACCTTTACCAGAAAAAAACTCATCCGGTGAAACAGATGTTGGTTGGACTGCCAAGAAATCTCTAGCCATTAAAGATAACCTTGGGTATCTAGAACTATTTCCCTTCCACCAATCCAAAACATCGGTTGTAAAGGGAGACAGAGGCTCAGACAGATACTGACTAAGCTCATCAGTGGTTGTACTCATATTCACTCTACGCCTTTTCCTAGCAATCTCTTCTGCAAAAGAGACACTTCCTTTATCATCATTCTCCTGTTGATTATACCCATTGGTCGAGCATGGGAAATGGCTGGTCGAGTAATTCCTCATGAAATGGCTCCTTGCATCTTCCACATGACTCTCCAAGTTGAGATTCTCAGGGAGAAGTTCAGCTTTGATTCTCGGATCTAGGACTGCAGCTACATAAGTATAGATGTTAAATACCTGATTGTTATAACTCCTGGATTTCTTTGCCATTTCCTCAGCAGCACTCTTGAGCCAATCAGGACTGTGACGAGAATCCCTGCAGGAAGCAATCGTCTCGAGAATGTGATCCATGAAGAACAATACCAACCCGATGGTGAGAACATTGCTTGTGCAGATGTTGTTTGTGGTCTTGTGGAAAGGCTCGAGGTAAGAGTGCAAGATATTGACAGCATTTTTCTCTGCAGGATTCAGGAGCAAGTTCCTACTGACTAGAGTGTCTTCGTGTTTTCGTATAACAGCATCCATAGATTTAGGGGCCTGCACAGTGAATTAGTAATCGAGTTCTCTTGTGAGTTGTGACAACTAGCTCATACTGGAAGGGAAACTACAGTAGGGATGAATTCTGAACAAATACCTTACGCACAATATCAAGCATTTTGTAGTTGCCACTCCATCGAGTTGAAGCATCAAATGGGAATTTCCAAGAACCCTCTTGATAAGCTGCTGTTATTTGCTTGAAATCCTCTGTGATTTCCACAGATGCGTTCATCTCGAGTACAAATTCTCGAATTCTAGACACCACAGGTTTTGCAGTTCTTAGTCCATCCTCTATGATCAGGTTAAGTGTTCGAGCAGCACAAGGGATATAGCAAAAGGAACCTGCTTTCTGCCCATCCATATCCTCTTTAAGTGTATGGCAGGCATGGAAGGCGTTCTGACTATTGTCATGGGTGCAAGAGAGAATCTTGTTCTCAATATTGTACATCTTAAGGATCTTCAACAGAGAGTGGTAGATATCATCACTAGTACATGGGTAAGGAATGTGAGAAATGTCGAGCAGAAGCTTGTGGAGTAACCAGTTCTCATCAATCCAGTGGCCGGTGACGCTCATATAAGAGATTTGCTCATAGGAAATCCAAAAATCAAGTGTGATGGAGACCTTAGAAGTTATATTTTCTAAAGACGCCCTTACATCTTCTCGCATACTTCTGAACACCTCCATGATCACAGATCGGAACCTTTCGGTTGACCAGAATGTGACCAGTGAATTGACAAATTTGAAAGAATTTGATAGCCACCTGTCTTCCAATGTGGAAGGAGGAAGAGAACCGCCAACGAGCCATCTAAGTAGTAACCAGTTCATATTGTCAAAATTCGTTGTGCCACTAGGTTTTACTTGAGAATGAGCCTTCTTTGCTGTAGTTGTGATGGGCACTGATGAAGGGCAGTAGATTGCATCACCAGACATCTTATCATATCCAGGATGACGATGATTCAGGTGCCTTCCCAAATTTCCTTCATAGCAATTTGAAATGGAAATAAGTTAGAACATTGATTGGTTAATAAAAACATTTGTCAGAAATGCAAATACAGAATTATGGTCGATATTGTATCACTACTGATCCTCCAATTGAAGCCAAAACACCTCTCGGTGGAGAGTAGAGATCATGCTTTTTACCTCCCTCGTGATCATTATTCATTAACAAAATGCACAGAAATTACCAGTGGCTGTTGCAATAGAATAGGTTTGCTTGCAGAACTTGCAACTTCGACTCTTTCCATCTGTTGCTGTTTCAAAGAATTTGAGATACAAAGATGTCATTGACTTTTTTCTGGGTTTTGCTGCAGGTGTTGTATTCGCTTTTTCTGGGGAACCTAGATCAATGTCTACTGGCTCAATAGTAGATACAATTTCCATCATGGATTTTGGCTCCATATCTGCATAAGGAAAGCTGATCTCAATTACTAACGACAACGCTGAAAAAACGAATGTTTTTAGACTACTACAGTACAGCATTCTTGCACATACGCTGATCATTATGAGTTTTATTTTTATCTTCATACTTGTGGTTAATGATCCTTCACTCTTCATTCTCGAATTCTAAATAGTTGCTGATAATGCAAAATGTATACAATGCTAGTAATGAGTTTTAATGAGCAAAATCTTTAGTCAGATAATTTGAACCAATGACCAGTCCAGTTCTCAAGACAACTAGTAGACGACTGGTGAACAGAAGAACAGACCTCTTTTTGGGGCGACAGAAGAACACAATTAGCTGAACCCTTTTTTTCATCAAATATGAAGTGATATATGACTACCCAAAGAATAGGGTTCCCCTAATAGCATCTTGTTTGGGAGAGGTTTTGCTAAATCAATAGGCAGTAGCTTCTTTCAGTTCAGATTTGTCTTACACGGTTATACTTTATCATATCAAGGATAGATACACTTAGTAGGTGTTTGTTTTTTGCACTTTATAAAGTGGGGACTTATAAAGTGCAAACATCAAAATTTCGATGCCCGTTTTGCCACTTAATCTAGGGGAAAGGAAGGATAAGTGATGAACAAATGAAAGTTATTTAATAAGTGCAAAAATCAAACACCTTCCAATACACCCCTAAAAGAATCTATTTTTTTTTTCTCTATGTCTGAATAATGTTTAGTGCAACCTATTTAACACGGAACGTAGTTTATAATAGCTCTTTCTTTCCCAATTTTGCCACCATAAGATCAGTTTGAAATAATGAGCCTCTCTTATGTTCTAGCATAAGCATCCACATCTTCCCCTTCTTCAGCTTAAATCCGGTAAATTTGACAACCCATAAGTCCATCATAGTAGTGCAAAGGAACAACATTCATACAACTAGATAATAATAGAAATAACTGATATACCATGAAGCTAGCCTCGTTGAGTAATTTGGAAAGAATAAATATCATTGCCTTCAATTTTTCATCAATTTCTGTTGACACCATGATTATCCTATTAGGTGGCCCTCGAAAATATTCCCGACTACGAGAAAGTTCCTTGCTCTGGAATCTCATTGGAATTCAGTAATTGTAGAACCCTCTTCCTAATGGTTGAACCAATAGCCAGATATTGGAATGCAATATGTGATAGAAATGGATTGTCAAAATAATGCATAAAGAAAACAAGCTTTTGCCAGATGCCCAGATCAACTGAAGAAGGTTATGTTCTTCTTTCTTTTTATCTTGTACTTTCTTTATTGCTTTCTTGCGTTTCGACCAATTAATATACTTTGTTTTTTTTCTAAATTGCTAAAGCAACAGGCCTTGGAGAATTTTTAACAAAACTGGTTGCACTTACTAGTGATGAAAAACCAATTGATAATGCACTTCCTAGTGATTATCATAGTAATTGGTAGCACTTGCAAAGTGCTAAAAAAGCAAACACCCTTTCATTTCATGAGTATTTGCATTTCCATCACAAGTCGCCTCATAAAGCAAATTGTTCCTGCTAATTGTCTTACACACCATTTCCTTTAGTTTTAAGCAAGTGTAAGTGTGTAACCCTTAGTAGAAGATTAATGAAACAATAAGATTCATAACTTCACTTAATTAGTTTTAATTTCATTTATTTGAAAGGCTTCTGAAACTATTGGCAATAAACTTCAACACATCAAGGGGGACTAATTAGCCTTGTAAGAAAGCATCTCAAGCAACCACCAAAAATAGTAGCGGTTAGCTAAACCTCGCCCAAGGAGCAAAGAGTTATAGTAGTAATACATTATAACCTATTATCAAGAAATGTTAACATATGAGCATAACTCTAAGCATGAAAGCACTGCAAATACCTTTCAAGCCTTTGAATGCATTATTTGCGTTCCACTCCATTTTTCCTGCTATAGTTACTCCAGTCTGATTACCTAATTTGATATCTGAATAAAAGGGAGTTGTTATAGTTAGTTCAAATTTTCTTAATTAGGAATTTTGAGTTTTAAGAATGGAACCCCAAAATTTGGTAACCTAAGTTACCAACTCCAGATATAATAAATTAAAAAGATAAAACCTTTAGAAGTAGAGGATCATTAATTTCATCATTATATTGAATTAGAATGGTCAAGCTTTTCCATGTTGAGAATCATAAATATGAATATTTTTACCTCCAAGTTCATGAAGAAAGAAGAAGGAACTGTAACTAAAACTTGATAGCAAGCGATTTGTGGTCCGTTAGGTCAACTAATTTCCGATCACAACCTACAGAACAAGGAAAAACACAATACGGAGACGAAATTAAGGGTTTAGAAAATACATTGTGAAAAAAAAGAAAAAACCTCACCTTGAGATAGATGATAACGGAAGCGATATGATCTTCTGATTGTGGCAAGATTTAACCGGTGAAGATCGATTGAAGCTCTGCAACTTAGAGAGAGAGGGGGAGAGAGAAGAATTGCAGAGGAGAAGAGAGACGAAGCCGGATCGAAGCTGGATCGAAGCCGGATAGAAGCCGAGCGAGAAAAGGAAAGCGAAAAGAAAGTAGATCGGTTACTTAGGGAAGAGAGAGAGAGAGTCGACGCTTTTCAGCAAAGCCGCGACGCTAGAAATGGTTTTATCCAGTTTCAAGTTGACGCATTTTGACGGCTAAATGACCCTTATAGCTTGAACGAGGAGAGAGAAAACTAAGAGAGAGAGAGAGAGAGACGGGGAAGTTGGATGGAGTTTGACATTTCGGCTAGTGGAGATCATGGTAATTCGGCTCATCTGTCGATCGAGTATGTGTTCAGGCCGAACCTCACAGACCTAGCCGACTGAGCCCGGGCCTTCACCTTCTTAGTTAGCTGGGGACGGATCCATAGCTTGGCTTACAAGGGTTATAGTCAATATGACTATGTCCTAACTGTAGCCTGAATTGTCAAGAGAATTTATGTTAATTCCATTTTGGCCCCCTAAACATGACCAACTCCTAAAATGACCCCTTAATGATACCAGCTTTCATTTTAGCGTTTTTATAACTTTTTTCTGATAGTCAATTTCAGTCAACGTTAGCAGTTAATTGTTTCTTTCCCTTTTATCCTTAATTTCAGATGTATTTCTCCCTACCTTTTTTTTTCTTCTTCAACGAAAAAGTTACCAATTTTTTTTGTTCTTCTTCCTCTACTCCTCCAGTCACCACCACTCCTTCCAGTCACCCACTAGGGCCACCACACCTTTACTATCACCTCTCTTCTTCTTTTTCTTCTTCTATATCTCAATACTTTCTTATCTCTTTTGAATTTTTTCTCTATCTTTCCATAAAAAGAGTTTCACATAAATTCTAGTTCGAAGGTTCCATTAGTGGGAACCTCAAATTAGGGTTTCGGAGGAATCCTCGATCGAGGGTTCCACTTGATGTTTGGATTCCTCGATCGAAGATTCTATTGAAACCATGGAGTGAGGGTTATAGTAGAACCCTTGAACTAAGCTTCCATTTTAAAGAGGGGTGTTGAGAGAAGAAGAAGAAGAAGAAGAAGAATAAGAAGAAGAAGAAGAAGAAGATGAAGAAGAAGAAGAATAAGAGAAGATGATAAAACGAGTGATGGTGGAGTTATAGTAGTCGCATTGCTACAAGCACACTTTCAGTGTTCGGAAAGGTTTAAAGATGTCCTATAATCTATCGTAGAAATGATGTGTAACGATGAGTTCATGAACAAGGACCAGAATGAGGCTTGGAGCTACTTCGACCATTTAGAGAACTCCCAAAGTTTGGATATGCCTGATAAGAATGATCGAAGTAATCCTAAAGCTCCATCAACCTCGAAATGGAGAGTATATGTGTTTGAAGGAAAGTGATGTTCTG
>BEHA01002871.1:344142-357813 GCA_002897215.1 Eschscholzia californica subsp. californica | reverse complement strand
TGTTCTCCCCTTTGGTGCTTCACACACACACATCTAAATTAGGTTAAGGTAGTATTTATAGACTCCCCCTTAATCCTAATTCCACCGTCATAAGTAACCGACCCAAAGAAACTCGACTCGGGTCCGGGTTTGGTTTCCTAACCCAAACCCAACTAGGTTTCCCCACTAGGAGGAAAACTGTGAGAGGGTGGTTTCTTGATTGAGGCGGTTTGAGAAAGTTAGAAACCAAATTGGGCAGTTTGGTTGAAGGCGGTTTGGTGAGAGGCTTTTCCAATTTTGGAATCAATTTCCAATTTTGGCTTCAATTGGCTATGGTCGGTGGATATCCAAAGTTGGATATAGGCGGTTTGGCAATTGACACCAAAATTTAGAAACCTAAGTAATTTAGAAACTAAAGTTCCTTTTTTATGGGGTTTGATATCCTATATAAATAGGGGTCTTGAGTCTTTGTAAATCACACCAACACAAGCAACAACAACTCTTCTTTAGAGAGCTAGAGAGAGAGCAAGAGTGAGAGAAATTTTTCATAGTTTTTGAGCGGTGTTAAATTTCTCGGTCGTCGAAGATCTAGTATAGAAGGTTAAATTCTATACGGTACCATCTTGGGACGAACTTGCGGGTTGTGTTAGTCGTCTTCATCTATCCTTCAATAAAGATTTCTTGTTCGCCCGAGGACGTAGGCTTTAAAGCCGAACCTCGTTAAATTCTGTTCGCATATTTGATTTTGACTTAGCTTTTCGATTAATCTTCATAATCGGATCAATTTCTAGGATAGGTTCGATAGCTTCCGCGACTTATAGTTATAACAAAAACCCAACACATGTAGCACGTTTTCACACTCCCCTTCAAGTGTTGTGACGTTCTATGCGACTAAAACATGTCTTTTTGTTGAGTGATGGGAGCAAAGTTAACCTTGTGGCCTAGCTCTGTACTTATGTGAAGTTTGTGGAATCTCACTCAAAACTAATTAGTAATGAAGAGCGGTGACTTCGATTGCCACTAGATAAGTAGCTCTGGTTCATTTCTAAAATGATTCTTGGTAACTAGATGTTATGTTATAGTCCCATATAGAAAAATAGTACTCTATAATAGCATAGGAGTAGGTTAATAATATATATTATATATATTGTAGCAATATATATAATATATATTATATATATTGTAGCAATATTTTCTGTGTATATCCTAATCTTTACACAATCTTTCCATATGTAAATCCTAATCACATTGCCTATATAAAGGCATTGTTTCCATTCAATAATACAATGAGAATTACTCTACTATGGTATCCGAGCCACTCACAATATAGAGTTTTTTTTTTTTCACAGTTCTCTTTGCAATTTTTTTTTTCCTTTCTTCAAGTTTTTTAATTTTTAATGGAGGCTCCTAGGATAACATCATTGTCAATCAATACAATGGGTAATGTTATACCTATTAAGCTACAATCTGACAATTATCTAGCATGGAAGAGTCTATTCTTACCTGTGCTTAAGAAATTCAGAGTATATGATCTCATTGATGGATCTAGGTTATGTCCACCTCAATTTATTAATGAGGAAAATAGACAAACCAACATTATCAATCAAGAGTATATTAAATGGGTTGAGGAGGACCAGACCTTACTCATATGGTTGAATTCTACTCTCTCTGATTCGGTGATTCCATATGTCGTTGGAACATCATCTTCTCGGGAACTTTGGTTAAATCTCGAAGAAAATTTTGCAGCAGCTTCTACTGCCCATGTTCTCCAATTACAAGATAGATTAAGAGAATGTAAAAAGGGGGCGTCTACAATGGTAGAATTTTTATCCAATATAAAAAAGATCACAGATAGTCTACTACTCTATAGTCCAGTAACAAAAAATCAAAGTAAACAACATTGTGGATCAAGACTAAGGTACCTAGTGTATGTTTTCTTTCAAAAGTTTTTTTCATTTGGCACGAGATGTCTGAGAATCGTTTGAATGACTGATTTGAGTTGATTTTAGGTCTATTTGAAACATTGAAACACAAATTTTAAAAGGGACACAATGACATCTCTAATATTCTTGGGCGACCCCCCTCTTTCTCTATCATTTATCTTCTCCATTTCATAAACACCACCACCACTGACCAACTACAACTTTCTCCTCTCTCTGCTTACGAGCAAAACTCTCTTCAGGGTTCGCCTGAAACTCAAGTTGAGAGAGAGCAAAAGAGACACAAGATGAAAATACATGGATCACAACATATTTAAATTCTTAACGTTGGGTCTTTTATCTTTTTATCAACCAAATTTTCTTTTTTGAAACCATTTTTCATTCATAAGTGATTAAATCACAAGTTACATGGATATAATTCTTATTTCTCTCGGTTCAGCAACATGAGAGTTACATAAGTAAATTCTCAGAACTTCGAATGTAAAGTGCCTCATGAAGTGAGAGAAATTAACTAGACACTGACGAAAAGAAAAAAGATGAAAAGATCCTAAAGATCAAAGATGAAAGGATAGGTCAACAAAATAACTGATAATACAAATAATAAAGAAAATACTAATATACATTCCTCTCGACTGCCATTGTTGTAGTAGATTGATCATCCTTAGTAAAGCCGCATATCATAATACTACCAACATCAGAATTCTTCTGAGAAGATCAATTAATAATAACAGCAAAATCAGCAACAACATCAGAATATATACAACCTGTGTTTCCAATCACAATTCCTCTCCGATAACAATAAATCATAATCAATATGATCAAGAACATAACTAACTGTCAAAACACAACCAAGTAATCGTAAACAATTTAGGGTTTCGAGTTTGAATGGATGACATCACTAACTGTCAACAACATCTGTTTGAATGAGAGTTTTGAATTTTTGAGAGAATTGATCTTTGAAATTGGGATTGACTGGGTATGAGAAAAGGGTAAGAACACCTGGTCTATGATCTTCTTCTTCTTGTTGTGGTGTTGTCATTATTTAATCGATTTGGTTGATAATTTTTCCTTCTTGAAAAGAAAAAACAGTTTCTTCTTCCATGAAGAGTCGTCTCTCTCTCCTCTAATTTGATGGTAAGAGATTTAGGGGGGGTAGTGGTTGGGGACATTGGGGGACATTTTCATGTCCCCCAATGTCTGTGTTATTGGTTGGGGACATTTCAAATGTCCCCAAATGTCCGTGTTATTGGTTGGGGACATTTCAAATGTCCCCAAATGTCCGTGTTATTGGTTGGAGACATTTCAAATGTCCCCAAATGTCTGTGTTATTCGTTCGGGACACGAAATTAGGGACATTTCAAGACAAATTGATTTTGGGGACATTTGGAGACATTTTAGTGTAAATTTGAAGAGCTTTTGGAGAGAAAATGTCTCTCAAAATATGGAAGACACTTGTGGATACTTGGGGACATTTGAGTAAGGAAGATAATAAAAATAAGAGTCCATGGGTATATAGACCAAAATTAATTTGATAATAGGTCTATAGACCATTCTTCTTAGATTATGGATTTTTGGTCCTTTTACAAGAAGGGTATAAAGTATGGCTAATTTATTGGGTAATACCAAATGTATCCCAAATCAAAAAACCCCGGGTTTTTTGAATTTACGAGGGTTTTAGGAAACTTTCCCAAAACCCGTGGGCGTGATTTGTGGGGGATCTTTATTCAGCCGAAACAGATTGGATACCAATCTTGATAAAGACACTTTCTCTCTCTAAACCTACTTCATTTGGGATTTCAATCGGTTTAATGTACCTTGATTTTAGGATAAATTTAGGGAAAAACGGTTAGATTCTCACGAAAATTTCTCTCTCTTCTATAATCTGTTTAGAAACAAAATCTAAACTTTCCCAAATCAATTTTCTCTCTCTTCTTTACAGATTTAATATGGAGATTTATTAGCCAAAAATATGGAGATTTATTAGAAAAAAAAAGATAGAAACAAATCATAATTTCTCTCTCCTCTAAATAGATTTGGAAATCAAATTTTCTCTTTCCTATTATCTGAATCAATCTAGGATCAATTTAGCGTGATTTGGGGGTTAATATACAAAACATATATATCACTTTCTCTCACTTAACTTTCAGTTTTGGAAATAGTATATTTTTCTGGGAACATTAAAGCAGCATTTGTTTTCGTTTTTACTCATACATAAATACAAATCGAATACAAATTATGAAACAAATACATAAATTATGTATTATTTATGACGAATAAACCATCATTAGTCAAGTATACAACGTAATTTATCAAATGTATTTGGGTCTTGTTCAGTAAATTACACATACTTTCTATTACATAACACATAATTTCTTTTACATTACACATAGTTTACATTCTGTTACCAAAAAATCGTTTACACTATATTGTCGAAGAGCATATGTAGTCTTGAGCAGGACAAACAACATTTACACTATATTGTCGAAGAGCATATCCAAATGATTTTGCACCACCAGGAAACAAATGACCAACTTCAGTAGCAAATTCCATAAGTAACAACAAAACTGCAAAAAGAAAACATAGACATTTGTTAACAAAACAAACAATTTACTAGAAACGACATGTATAATGGAATAAATTATGCATACTGTTTGTTAAACTTCATAATGTGTTAGAAGACAAACATAACGTTAGTTCGAATCACAAGGTCACTGTTATGTGAAAAAATATGTATAATGTGCAATAAATTACATATAATTTTTGGAACATTTATTGTACTATAAACGGCAACTGTTTTGTGAAAAAAGTACGCGTAAAGTACATGTACTTTATATCCAGAGAAAACAATGAATCTGAATATACCGCAAATCTGAGTCTGTCAGTAAAGATGAATCTGATCTGAAAAAAACTTCAGTAATGATTAAACGAAAATCTTAAGATACATACCACGAAAATCGAAAGATATAGAACATACCTAGATTCAATAAAACATTAAATATGATATAAAGATCAAAGATTTCATTATTGATATTAAAATTTTAGAGAGAGAGAGAAGTTTAGACTTCCATTTCAGATCTATCAAAGATGGAAATATATATTATGAGAAAGATCTACAATTGAATCGTTTTTTCAGAAATAATACATAACAATTTGATACAGTTTAAAAAATTAATTATTAGATCTTAAAAATGAATCTAAATACAAAGCAGTAATATCAAATACATGATAACAAAAACGAAATCTTACAAATGAATGTTCTCATTATGATTTTAGCAAAAATAATTACCTTCAAGAATTGATCTTCGATAAGTTTAATGGAGATGAATGTAGAGTTCTGATGTTAATAGTGGTTAAACAACTAGGTTAATGTTCTTGAAAATGAGATATACTATATTACGGTTAAATATTAGATTTATTAATATTTCTTTCATTATAATTCTGATTGGAGAGAGAAAGATGGAGACAATTAAGGAAATGATATATACTTGATTATTTTGGCAAAAACGGTTACAAAATATATGGAAAGGTTATAATAGGTATTAATAAGGATTAAATATTATAGAGATTTGATATTTCTCTCGAGATGAATACAAATGGACTAGATCTCTTTTATGATGATTAATTTGGTTTTTAAATCCTTTTTAGGATTATAGAGGATTAAATCTCCTATTAGGACCCTATTTTTGGTCTATAGACTCAAAAATTATAAAAATAATTATTATTATCAAATCATATTATAATAATATTATCTTATTATTATATTACTACATTATTGTATTATTATTATTATTATATTATTATTATTATTATTATTATATTATTATTATTATTATTATATATTTGAGTAAGGAAGGTAATAAAAATAATAATAATTATTATTATCAAATCATATTATTATAATATTATCTTATTACTATATTAGTGTATTATTATTATATTATATTATATTATATTATATTACATTATATTGTATTATATTATATTATATTATATTATATTATATTATATTATATTATATTATATTATTATTATATTAATATTTAACTATATTAAATAATAAATATTTACCAATTGTCCATCAATGTCCACAGATATCTACATATGTCTACGAAAGTCAAAAAATATATATTTGGAAATATTAATTAATTTTTTTTTATTTCATATGGTAAGACAGTAATAATATTAAAAATAATAAATATCAACTAAATATCTATCAATGTCCACAGATATTACGGATGTCTACGAAAAGTCGAAAAATATATTTTCAAAGTAGTAGGGCAAATTTATTTCGTATGATTAGACAATAATGATTACATTAAAATAATAAATGTCTACCAACTGCCTTCAATGTCCTCAGATATGCACAGATGTCCACAAAAGTCGAAAATTATATTATATTATTGAAATATGAGTACAAATATATTATATCATATGGTTTGACAATAATGATAATATTAAAGTAATAAATGTCTACCAATTATCCTTCAATGATGAGATAATAATAATAATAATAATAATAATATCCACTACACATTTTGTCCATGGATTCAATATGTTGAAATGTCCCCAGGACATTTTATCCATTAACCAAATGTCTTGAAATGTCTCTGAGACATTTTGTCTATGAATCAAATGTCCTGAAATGTCCACAAAGACATTTTGTCTACGGACAAATGTCCCGAAATGTCTCTGAAACATTTTGTCTCTGAGTGTCCTCCAATGTCATGAACCACTACCCCCCTTAAAAACGAAACCAAGAAACAAAACAACCAACTATTTCATGAAAGGAAAGAGGGATTTTTTTTATCAACCAATTGAGACGGGGTTGACTAGAATGTCCCAATAGCACCTGTTAAAAATAAAGGGTTAATTATATTTTGGCTTCCTAAAAATGATCAACTCACCAAAATGACCCTCAAAAGATGACGAACTTGTAATTTGTCGTTCTTTTTTCCTTTTCCTTAATTTTTTCGTCAACCATAATATGAGCTGGATGTCTTTTTACCTAAAATACCCATGCCCGTATCTTTTTGTCAGTTGGAAACTTTTGTCATCCCAAGAGTCATTAGATTTGTAAAATCTATTTACTTTTTTCAGTTTTGAAATTTGCTCACGAAAAAAATGAAAAAGGGGCCACATGTCATATTTAGAGGGCCATTTTGGTGATTTGGTCATTATTAGAGGCCAAACTGGAATTAACCGCCTAAGTTAAACTAATAATTAAAGAGGCCTAAAGTCCGACAACAAAGAGCCTAAGCCCGACAATGTCTACTTTATTAAGTGCCTAAATTACATGGGATAAATCTTAGTGATAAACGGCTTTCACCGAGATTCGATCCGAAGACCTTATGGACTTAAGAGGGATGCCCTACCACTCATGGGCGGAGCCACATGGAGACCACCCCTGGTTTGAGTCAGGGGTGGAATTTGTTATTTTTGCATATCTAGGTATAAAGTTAACCAAGTTGTGTGTAGTGAGCCAGGGTTGGAATTTGGTATTTTTGGCTAGGGGTGTTCGTTGGTTCGGTATCTGGTATTTTGGTGTCATCTGTTACCAAATCACTCATGGTTTGGTTAGTAATTTTTCAAACCGTCACCAAACCGGCCAGAGTTTGGTTCGGTTATTGACCAAACCATCATAAGCGGTTTGGATATTACTGGATACCAAACCATCCATAGAACGCAATTTGTTCTCCATGAAAATTGGCGAATCGAGTTACTTTTTTCATACATTGACGTATAAAATCAAGACAACACTCCTGAAAAACCTGGAGAAACAATCAAACTAACATAATGCATCGAAAAAACATTTGAAACATGAAAGACATGTGCAGGCCTCCCGCCGAAATATTATATAGTAGCTAGTAACATTGATGATACATGAATTGTTTTAATCTAATACTAGCTAGTAACATTATATAGTAGTAGTAGTGTTGTTGTTTTGTATGGGTAGTAGTTATTCTTATTTATAGCAACTTGATGAAAGATATGTATTTGTATGAAATTATAGAGATATGATAGATGTATTTTAGAAAAAATTATGTAAATATATAATTACATATATTAATTGAACTTGACTGGTTCGATTTGGTTTTAATTGTTCCTAAAAAGTGCATCCACTTACCGAACCAAACCAGTTGATTTTTGGAAATCTACAACCGTACCAAACCATTCGTTGTTTGGTTTGGTTTGAAAACCGACTGGACCGGTTTAGATTGGTTTGGTTTGATTGGTTCGTTCTATTTGCACACCCCTATTTTTGGTTGTCTAGTTATAAAGTTAATCAAGTTGCGTGTAGCCGAGATGGTTATATACAAACTGCACAACCATTCTGACAATCCTCTTGTTTGATGGAGTAACTTTGGTCACTTCTGTCATCCATTTTTTTGATCAATTCTTTTTCACCTCTCAATTTATTTGTTGATTCAAGTTTAAATATGTTTTACTACGTTTCATCAAGCGTTAAAATTAATTATTTGTGTCAAAATTGTCTATCACAACCATTCTCTTTTTATGATTTCCAAAAAAAAAAAAAAAAAAAACCATTCTCTTTTTATATAAACTCTTAATGGTTTTCTCTTAATTTTACTTATTTAAAGTTCTAAACTCACCAATTATTTGTCTATATATTTAGTTTCTCAAGTAGATGTATGTCGTGAGAAAAAATACAATCTGTAAGAATTTTATGGTAGTCTAGTCTAATTTAAAATTCTAGCTCCGCCCTTACTACCACTACACCAAAAAGTGGTGAACAACCGACCGAATCCTTGAAATGGCTAAGTTAGTAGAAAGTAGTAGTGATGAAGATTGAATATAATAAAAGAAGGTATAGTAAGTATATGATTGGGGAACACGTGGGAAAACGTGCTTGGAATTAGTGATTCTCGAGAATAGCAGGCCATGGAATATTGGAATCTATCTTTCAATCTATCCATCCATCTTCCTCCTCTCTTTGTTTCTTTCTTCCCCTACTTTGGATGAAAGAAAGACTGCCAGCCAATGTTACACAAAGCCAGAGAGAAAGGATTAGAGAGAGAAAGAGGAAACAACATAAAGACGTTGTCACAAAAGCTAAAGCCTGCAGGTGTGGAAATAGAGAGAGAGAAGATTCCATTATCTTTTCTTTTTTTCTTTCTTTCACGAGCCTGAAGCATGGATTTCCGAGCCCTAACCATCACCTTCTCTTGATTTTTCCTTCATTTCCATTGCTGGTGGTGGTTTTCCAGTTTTGTACTCCCTACCAACCCGTACATCTTATGATCACTTCTAGTTTTTTTGTTCTCTTGTTTATTTAAGGAAATTTTTACTCAAAAGTCCAAAAAATGACCCTATAACTAGGATTTGGCCCACCATAGATTATTATAAGTTGCAAAATCCATTTTTTCAAAAATAATCCTAATCCAACCCAATTTCGGATCCCTAGGTCACTTTTCCCATCTCTAGGAAGCCCTTACTTTAAATAATCCCTCTTATACCCTTATATATATATATGTAAGAGAAGATGCCTGGGTTTTTTCCTTTCATTTATATCTCTTTCCCTCCTCAAAACTTTCTCTTTCCCTCCTCAAAACTTTCCATCCATTTTCTCTCTCTTATATCTGCTCTCTCCTCCATAAGAGAAAGAAATCTTTCCTTCCATTTCTCTCTCTCATCTGTATCTCTCTAACAACTACTAAGCTACACGGATCCGGAAATATTTACAGGTTTGAGTTTCCTTATCTTCATCCCTTCATCTTCATCATAAACCCTCATCTTCATCTTCTTTGCATTTTGTTTAAAACAACATAAACCCTCATCTTCATCTTCATTTTCTTTGCACTTTGCTTAAAACATCATAAACACTCATCTTCATCTTCTTCTGTAAATTTTTCGTTTTCTTAAAACATCATAAAACTTTCTTCTTTATTTTTTCGAAACATAAAAGTTTCTTTCTTCTTCTGTATTTTTTTTCATCTTCATGATCTTTATCATCAACACCATGATTTGTTCCATGAACCTTCTTTAGTTTTTAGAGAGTTTGTGTTCATCTTCATCATCATTATCATTATCATCAACACCATGTTTTGTTCAACCATGTTTTGTTCATTGAACCTTCTTTGTTCTTCATCTTCATTTATATCTGAAATTTCGTTTGGTTTTTACACTCATATTTTCTGACACAACAAGTTATGTCCTAAGAAAAACCCAATATGTTTTATGTTTTCATAATTTTCATGTGTTCTGTTTTCATAAATTTCATGAAACATATTGTCACTTCCACAAACACAAATTCCTTTGTTTAGAGTATTTTCGGAAGTATATACTCATGTTTTCACCCTGTTGTGATTGCTTTCATGTTATCTGTTTTCATATATTTCATGAACATATTTCCACTTCCACTAACACAAATCGTTTTGTTCAGATTATTTTATGTTTACGGAAGCATATATTGTTGTGTTTATAGATAGTAAATATTGTCTGCGTGTTTCACATAAAAACTCTCCCTTTTAAGAACATTACATTTGAATCATGATGCATAAAATTTGTTTTTGTCTGTTTGTTAGGATTTGTCTTCGAACCAATGCATTTTCAGAAACATAAAGTTATGTATTCTCAGAATATATATTAATTTTAAGACATTTTTTCTACAACACTTGCATATGGAGGTTGACCTACAGCCAGATCTGGCACCATTGAGGGACCGACCACTAGTATCTGAATCTTGGGGCCCTGTGTTTACTCATATTGGTCAAATATTTGATGGAGGAGTGAAAGCCTTTCATTTTGATAAAACTTTCTTGTTCATCTGTATGTTTTCATTAATGTTTCATGTTTTTCAGATTTCATATTTTATTTTACTTCTTTGCAGGTTTGGAGAAAGAAATTGATGTGCTAAAAGCAAATTAGTTAATTTCGGAAATAATTTCTTTTTGGATGTCAACAAATTCAGATATGTTTCCATTTGAATGAGCCAATTTCTTTTTAGATGTAAACATATTCAGATATGTTCTGAAATACCTAAATTGTGTTACTTGCATACGAAACTTTGTCTACATTAGCCAACATATGTCCTGTTGTGCATGAAGCATATTTTAATATGTTCAGATAATAAGACATATATTTTGTAAAATATTTTACTTTGTTCAGATAATAAAATCGTTTATATGTTCTTCAAGGTTAAGGAGGAGTTGGAACCAGAGAGTGAAGAAGAGACAAGATTGTTACAATGCAGTGAAAAGTTGGTTCTTCAAGTGAATATGGAAGACAAATTATCCTTTGTGATTGTCCACAATATTTTGTTATGAATATTATCTATTTTGCCTTCTACCTAATTTTTAGATGTTTTAACTTTTATTTCTGAACTCCCTAAAATTTAGTTTTGTGTTCGAGTATATTATTATAACATAAAAAATATTTCCCACTTCAAAGATTTGTTTGAACAAATCTTTGTTTGTTCTCAATAATTTTTTTATTTCCGAACAAATTCATATATGCTCCAAGGAAATTTACAACCTCAGAAATATTCCGAACAAATTAGTTTTTGCATGAAGAAAATTTACAACTTCAAAATAGAAATAGATTTATCTAAACAAATCTAGATATGCTCTAAGCAACTATTAATTTGCTCCACCAAATATTAAGTTTCTTCGACAAGTTTTATATTGTCTTCCATATTCACTTGAAGAACCAACTTTTCACTGAATTGTAACAATCTTGTCTCTTGTTCACTCTCTGCTTCCAGCTCCTCCTTAACCTTGAAGAACATATAAACGATTCTATTATCTGAAGAAAGTAAAATATTTCACAAAATATAGGTCCTATTATCTGAACATACTAAAATATGCTTCATGCACAACGGGACATATGTTGGCTAATGCAGACAAAGTTTCATATGCAAGTAACACATTTTAGGTATTTCAAAACATATCTAAATATGTTTACATCCAAAAATAAATTGGCTCACACAAATGGAAACATATCTGAATTTGTTGACATACAAAAATATATAGCCTCATCCAAATGGAAGCATATCTGACTATGTTGACATCCAAAAATATATAGCCTCATCCAAATTGAAACATATCTGACTCTATTGACATCCAAAAATAAATAGCCTCATCCAAAATGGAAACATATCTGAATATGTTTACATGAAAAAAGAAATTGACTCATCCAAAATGAAAACATATCTGAATTTATTGACATCAAAAAAGAAAGTGTTTCCGAAATTACCCGATTTGCCTTAGATGAAGCAGATGTCATAGTTGGATTTTTAGTGATTTTCTTTGATGTTACCATAGCGTAAAAACTTCTGAATAATCAAAAATGTTGATTACATATCAATGAATGTAAAAGGCAAATCAACCATGATAAAAAATCATACTTAAATGTAAAGAAGAAAACAAACAAGTGTTCCAAACACTAAAAATCTTCAATAGAACCCTAAAATATCAATCTGTAAAATATGTTGTTTCCACTAAATATAGAACATAAAATCAATCTATCTATCAAATATATATGCTCCAAGCAAAGATTAAGTTGTTCCTGCTTTTCCGAAATTGCAAGTAGCACCAGCAGATCATACGAGCTCATTTTTTATCTATTGTTTACATTTTCCAAACTTTGTTTTTTTCAAAATATCGATACAGATGAACATATGTTAAATTGTTCACAAAAATATCTACAACATGACACCTTAATCCTCCAATCCTCCAATCCTCTAACATATGTTAGATTGTGATGTCCCTTTTTTCTTATCTACTTCAACGATGACTTTCTCTTTAATGTCGATCTTTTTTCACCCTCGCACAACAACAGATTTGTCCTTGCAGCAGACAAATAATCAATTGTCTACATTAAAAAACATTAAACATATAGTAACATACAAGTTATGAACATTTAACTATATGCAAACAACTCATTTTGACTGCTGAAAACATATTTATTCAACAACAAACATATTTACTGATGTTTCAAATAATAACAGGTTTTATCAACCAAGACTTCTCTTACCTCTTCCGTAGCATTCCGGTAGATATATAAACACATCAAAGTATAGAGACAACACATGTTGATATGTTTAGAACAAATGAAATTATGTTTTTTAGAAAAATTATATGTTTTCAAAGTTAAAGTTTACTCATCTGATAAACATAATTTAGGGATATGTACACTGAATTTTTACGGGTAAAACAAAACATATTTTAGTATGTTTAGAGCATATGAGTATATGCTCGGAAAAAACATAACTATGTTTGTTTTAGTTACCTGATTTGCTCCTAAAAATATAAATTACATTTAAACTGTATTGATGGGTCCTTATTCTTGTTGTCTTTCGCAATTGCTTTATCTTTTCTGCCTCTAGCAGCAGCAGATGTCTCCTTGCATCAGACAAATAACCAAATATCAGTACAATTAGAATCATCAAACAAACAATAACAGACAAGATATGAACATTTAACTATATGCAAACAATCAATTTTGTATGTCTAAACCACATATCTTTCAACAAAAAAACATATTTACAAATGTTTCAGACAATAAGAATGTTGTATAGACAAAGAGGTCCAATGCAACAGAGAACAAAATTTTTTTTACCCAGTAAAACACCCAAAATTCACCAACAAACCCCTGAATGTCTGAGACAGAACCCAAAATTCACCAACAAACCCCTGAATGTCTAGGTTAAAACCAAAATAACTACAACAAAACCATAAATGTTTGAAATAGAACTCAAAATATCTTCAACATGTGAACTTGTTTACAAATGTAT
>BEHA01002871.1:291770-312779 GCA_002897215.1 Eschscholzia californica subsp. californica | reverse complement strand
GGGGTAGGAGGACAGAGTTGCCAAATCAAGTTCCAGAATACTAGGAGTGGCCTTCCACTAGAGGCGAGTGGAAGTCGCACGGTATTACTTTCTAGATATCTTTGAATAGATGATGGCTAATGAAACGAACAGTCTAAACAGAGTTTAGGAGTTGTGGAATAAAGAAGTAAGAAGTATCATCTATGAAGGCCCAACCTTAATAGTTATCGATATTATGTTCGCTTTTAACACCCGGACTAAATATATAAATATGGAATTTTGTTGCCACAAAAGCACCACAAGCCCCGCCGCACAAAGGAACCTTACACTTACTAAACTTTAGCAGGCATCTATCATCCTGACTTTGGACGCTCTCCTCATCCATGCAGGACGCCTACCCCATGAAGACGAGTTGTCCTTAGCTCTAATACCATCAGTAACATCCAAAATCATATTAGTTATCGATATTTTCCCGCTTTTCACAGTCCTATCTAGTCTATGCTTATGGGTTTTGTTCTTAACAGAAGTCCACGAATCCACCTAAAAAACCTCGATACCTACTAAATTAAGCACACACCTACAATTTAGGCTGTGGACCTCCTCAAATGATGCGGAGACTATATAAAAAGTATTATACAGAAATTTGTTTACTTTGTTTGATTTGGCGACATGGGGAATGCCTGTCAATTGAGCTTTTCTCGGTTGCAATGGTTCTCGGGAAAATGAGGTTTACAAATTAACCCAACTGTTGCTTCGTTAGTCTCTCTTTGCCGTCAAGTTCCTCTCTAGTATCTACATCGAGGGTAGTTATGTGAGTGTCTCTCTCAGAGTGCATGTCACATCTAGCATAAATATGTGAAGTAGACATTAATTTCCGACAAATAGATATATAATTAAGCTGAATAAACACAAAATACATATACGACAAATCAAGGGAAACAGTGAAATTTATTCATTTGGAAAGGGACTAATATTTTTGTGACGGGATGTACACTCATATACATCTACTTCCAATGTCTTAATCCATATGGTACTTCAAATTCTTCTGCCTGACAAATATGTCACTATTTAGAATATAATGTTCTATTTTTCTCCCTTTTTACATGAAATTCAAGAGTCATTACATTTAATATGACATAGATATTCATGAAAAAAATACATAAATTGAATAAGTCCGATAACTACCATCATCAAAGACAACTATTGTCGTGTTCTTTTTTATATAGATTTGACTCCCAACTTTTAGTGTTGTTAGAGAGCCGGTGAGTTAATTTTCTTTTTTCCAACTTTGTATATGTGAGTGAGCATGCGTCCATATTTTATTCCCTCACCTTTATTAGACTTTTTAGGGGAGAGAATATTGACAGAGAAGGTTAGCACCCGCCATGGGTGGTAAGTACTTTGGGAAAGGCCTCAAAGTTAGGGACTAGATGGTTAAAGGGGCTTACTATACATCTACACAAATGGCCCCATTGCCGGGCCATTGGGGAGTAGGGTAGGAGCCACTACCCCTCTTAGGCTCTTATTTTCACATATTCTCTCTCTGGCCCTCATTTTCTCTCTTGGGCCCTCTGCCCTCATTTTCTCTCTATTATTATTATCTTAAATCTTACTTTTTTTTTTTTGTTGAACTAAAATCTTACTTATTCTCTCTCTCTCATTTTCTCTCTTTGGCCATCATTTACTCTCTCTTATACTCTTCATTTCTATTCTCTCTCTTGTTCTTGAGACATCATAAAACTTTGTAAAATTCTAAAAAACATCAAGTAAAAAAAAACTGAAAAACTCTCAGATATAGAAAACTATAATTATATAAATCACATGAACGGTCTTTTCACCTCATGCACAAAGGGCCACATTTTTCTTCAGCTTAGGTCTCACAAAGACTTGGGTCAACATGGCATTTTCTCTCTACCTTTCGTAGAGAGAGAGAGAAGGCCTCACAAAGACTTGGGTCAACATGGTATTTTGTCTCTATCAAGGTTTTTGGAGAGCACCAACACTCTCCTCTCTGCTCATTTTCTCTCTAATCCTTTCAAGAAGTTACAATGTTTAAAAGGTTAATGACAAAAAAAGAACAAAATTTCAAAAGAAAAAAAAGGAAGATGACATAAGTCCACTAACAAAAGCGTTAATTAAAATGTCAAACAGTCTATTAGCTAAAAAAAAATTGACAGTCAAACGAATGATTTGGTCTAATGTTGTATACATTGACAAACTTTAGAAAATGTTAAAGAGCTCGAATAAACAACTTAAAATGGAATATTGAAAAATGTAAAGTCATGTATAAGTCGGTCTCTCTCTAAATGGATGTGCCAATGAAAAAAACAAAATGAATAAGTAGGTATTTGGAATAAATGGAGAGGGGTAGAGAGACATGTGGAATGTAGTAGAAGAAGGTTTAATGAGCCTCATGTGAAGTGCTTGCTACCTTATTTTTCTCTATTAAGTGCCCTTCCATGGTGACAACCTAACATGAAACCCATGTTACTCCCTTCCCTTACATATTAAAACTCCCAAGAAAACATTGCCATGGGACTCATAAATTACTTTCTTTCTTCATCAAATTAAAAGAGGTCCACGTTTTTAAAGCTCCCCTCTTCTTCTTCTTCTTCCTCCTCTTCTTTCTTGTTCTTAAAAGAGAAGTTTGAAAATTACCCATTACTTTTAGATGAAAAATCCCCTCTGTTAGATTCTTGTGTCTTCATAATTGGCTTTCTTGAATATGGGTTTGTTTTGGTTTTACCACAAGAATCGTATTACATTTGAATTATGACTTCAAAGTTTGAATTTCTAATAAACTTTCGCCGGTTATAACATCTGAAATATTGTTTTCTTTCATCATCATTAAAAAGAATGAAGGGAAGGTAGCAAGAAGGTTACATGTAAGAAACTCTGGTTTACAAGTGCTAGCCATTTTAAAATTTTATGGTGGGTGGAATTGTTTTTAGTTCTTCCATACAAAATAACAGTGTTGGCATGTCAACCAGGCCGAGGTACCAGAGCCCGTCTGGCCATAACATGACTGATAAAAACATGGACCGCCATCGGCTGGCCCACCTACGAGACTGTCTGGGCCCAATGTCCAATCTCTTGGACTGTTCTTAAGTTCTGCTCACCTAACTCAAATAAAATAGAGATCTTCAAGAAAACGACATTCGCTTCATTTTAGAACAATACAGTTTGTGTTAGAAGTTGAAGTAAGATTCGAGAAATCCTCGAAAACAGATATAGGCTTAATATTGAGGTAGTGTTTGTTTTTCTCTTAGTCAGATTTGAAATCTGACTCGAGATATGAATTGACTTGAGTCGGACTTCAGAAATTTTCTTTTCGTCTGTATGACTGATTTGGGTTGATTTCGTGTTCATTAAAGCCAGACTAATCAAATCTCAAACAAGTCGGGCAGTTTGCATTCTCTAAAAAAGAAATTAAGCAGATTCTAAAAGCAATAAAAAGGAAATGCAGATCTTAGTATATTTATAAAGAATGAGATAATGCATTTTTAAGAAATAAAAGGGTTATAGAATACACAATTTGACACTAAAAATTATTGTTAAGATATGTTATAAGCAAGTCATTCCAAGTATCTGTAATGCCTGGTAAACACCAGTGCATACAATCGTCGTGTTTTTTACCACCTGAAGTTGATGGATGAGCGTCTGCTCTGAATTCGCTCATATGTGTTATGTCCAAGATGCGAAAACTTGATCCTTTGAGTGCTTTGTACAGTTTTTGATTGACTAATCGCGTTTCTACGTTAGTCCCATTATTCTTCAAATCAAAGAATTCCTCAACCTGAAATAAGTAAAGATCACTATTTAGTATTAGTTTAACTAGATGAGAAATTGCAGAGAAAGACGTATAAGTGGGAGTGGAACGATTAGTCAGTAACTGCAAAATGGTGTAGTAGCGACGTAGTGTAAGGTATAATATATCTACCAAACTATGATCGTATTTGTGCTTATATATGGCCTTTACATTTTTGGGTCGTTATGATTTTTACTTCTTTTCTTTTCGACTGTTAGATTTTTCTCTGTTTCAGCCACGTCACTTGAGGATGAAGAACCACTGGACTCTTTGGATAAACAAAGATTTGAGCCTTAGTCTCCAAAGTGAAGACAGGCACATGTTACCGCCGAACTAAAGTGGGCTTCTCACGAACCATTGGATTTAACCGCAGATACATCCTTAAACGCGGATAGAGTTCAAGCCAATACAGCTAACCCTACAAACTACAGCTATGATACTGTCATACTAATAGATCATGTACTTAGCGAAAAATAAATAAACGAGTTCAATCTAGTGAAGTGATGACTACTAGCCTACTTAATCCTATAACCAAATGATTTTGCTTAGTATATTGTTTCCACATAGAGTTCATTAATCTCCATTCATGCATAAATATCGACATATTCAAGTAAAATTGTTTAAATGGAGATACGCAATGATCCCTTTCTCCATCTAGAGATTTGCATTTTCAGCATATCTCCCATAAATATGATGGTGGTCATTGTTAAATAAGATTCATTATCATGGGAGGGTAAACTACCTTATCAGCTGATAATGGTTGTATGCGTTTACATGAACCACCTTGGTCCCAATCACCTCCTTCGAAGTGTCTAGGGGATTGCGTTCGGAAGAATTTGATCCCTCCTGGTCGCATTTTTCTCTCAACATACGAAATCTGGTTTGAAATCCAGTGAAATGTTATAGCCCGAATGACGTATTAATAATGACGAATAATAAGAATCTCAACATAACAAGCTAGTTCTACATATCCAAAGAAAAAGTACTTTTTTTTTTGAATTGGTAAGCGTGTGCCTCGAACCCTTGACCTTTAAGTTGGAAGACTTACCACTTGAGCCAAGGGTTGTTGGCAAGAAAAAAAGTACTTTTATGCGAAGTAATCCATAGATGTGGATTTCTAAACAAACTTGGGCACGTATTCTAAACCAGTAACATATCTGAATGATGTTAGCCAGTTACATTCTCTACTTCATCTAATTAACGCAACTACGTACCACGTTTTTTAGAACCATATCTAAACCAAGATCGGGACGAATTGGAGGTATCAGCGGCAATCCCTTTTCAAAGAAAAGCATCGGGGTTTTGATAGGATCGAACTTGGAAGGGGCCCACCACCTGGAAATAAAAAGTTGAAACCAGATGAATCAATGATATTCATGTATAGATCTAAAATAACTTAAAAGATAAATTGCAACTCTCGAAGGCATGCATGACGGCATCAAAGCCAACAGAGTCATGCATTGAATGACTACGGAACCTGCACTTCTAAGCCAGCACTTTATGATTCTCTATATATCAAACTGTACTTGCTGGCAGAAAATAAAGTATACGAAAAGCAATATAGAAAACTAATTACCAGTGTCCGGTATTGAAGATAAGAATATCATGGAAGCTTGGAGCCTCTGCCCATGTGCCTTCTGGAACATCAACGTCCACTCTGAAACCTTCTTTATATCCAAGAGATTCTAATGCACCCCCTTCGTCATTGGCTGACCACCTATAAGGAGAAAACAAGAAACTGGAAATGGTGAAATTCTAATAGACAGAAAACGGTTTTAGTTCTGCAACGCTACAAAGTACCACCTACCATGGAGTTATTGAATACGCAGTGCACCACATAAGTATTACAAACGGAAATTATCCACGTTATTTGGAGGCTAGAAACTTAACTAGTTAATGTACAGAGAAAGACACTGAAAGGTGATGACTTCGTTTGTAATTTCAATAGTCTCAAATGATTACACTTCAGTATTTATAGATACCTATAAATAGCTTAACCAACATAACTGTCATTAGTGCATTAACGCTCTCTTAAGCAATCACTCAACCCAGATAACTGACACCTTTATTACACTCATACTAACTCTTACAAAAGGATATTGTTTTGAAATTACAGAAGCAGTCGAAAAACATGAAGAAGAAAAGAAGTTTAACAACGTACTTTCTCAGATGTGTGATTATACAAGAACAATCAGATTCAAACAGCAACACTTGCCTTTCAATTTACGAAATTGGGACAGAATAAGCTCAATGAGGATCAAGGTATTTCAAAGACTCGGAAAACTAACAGTGGAAGTGTCCAAGGGAGTTCTCAAGTGCTGAGAAGGCAACCAAAACACCAAGTTGACAGAAATTCCAAATAATGCAAAAAGTTCCCCTGAACGGGCTCTTGTAGCAGAATGTTTCGACAAAGCAAAATCAAATACTATTAAAGTACATATTCATGTCTCAAAATCGGGAAAATGTTTGATGCACCCTGAATACAAATTACAATGAGCCCTGAATCTTATGAACATGGTCCTTCGTTCTCAATAGAATATCAAATTTAAACCCATAAACAGCAATCTGGCTACGAAAAAATCAGCTCATGATAGCAACTCAAGCTGTTATTTTTTATAAAGTTCACATTTTTGTTTCAGAAAATGTATTCGCTCACAAATTCATTTAAGATTGCAACCAAAACACAGAAAACAGATTATCACCTAATGTGCAATTCTAAATAGCAATGTTGTCCATAACTACAAGAAATAACAAGCTTATTCTTTTACAGAGAGAGAGAGAGAGAGAGAGAGAAAGGAGAAAATGGAAACTTTATTAGTGAATGAATCATTAACAACTAATAAGACATCTTACCTACCATAACGAGCTAAAAGATTAGTCCGATGGTATGCGACAGTGAGATTATACTGAAGAAACGTAAACCCACGATCTGCTCCAGCAGGTCTCCATTTCTTCACTTCGTTTGACACTTTCTTCAGTGTACAAACAAGTGAAACAAACATATTCCTATTCAACGAATCTCCAACAAATCCTACACTATTTCAAACAATTTCATAATCAAAATCTTCCTAATTAATCCAAAATAATCAACATTTTCATAATCAAAATCTTCCTAATTAATCCAAATTATCGACAATATGTCTGTGGAAATGAACAATTAGGTCTAAGAAAGAAGAATCTACGAACCGATTTTAGTATTCCGAAACTTGTTGAGGAAGTGAATCGGATCGAATTGAAGAAGATCACATCCATTAGGTTTCCACCGCCATCTGATGATGTTTTCAGCATTAGATTTGTTGTTAGAAATGCAATTCCAGCCTTTGAATATCTCTTTGCAAGTGTTATCGTATCGTTTAGATGGCGGTGTTGTTGGATCGAAGATCCATGATCCTTGTGTGTAATTACATGAGGCAGATGATTCATGTTGGAATTCTAGGGTTTTGTGATTGTTAGAAGAGTTAGTGAGAGATGAGAATAAGAAGAAGAGGAAGAAAAGAGAAGTGAAAGAGAGTAGAGAGAGAAAGAGAAAGGAAGTGTTGCAGGAGAAGGAGAGATTAGTGTTGGTTTTCTTGGAGATGTGATCTCTGGAAGCCATGAACTGTTCTCGTCCTTACTACAACAACACTGTTAGTTTAGTACCAGAAATTAATTGGGGAGTGAGTGCGGACTGCGGAGGTAGCCAAGGTTGAAGAAAACAAGTCCTTGTTAAACAGGCGGGATCTAGTGATCTGGTACAGTTGAGACTGGTGATGTTTATGAAGTTCAATTTGGGAAATTTTGTAGGCAACCCTTCAAAGGCAATCTATCTAACGGCAAGTCCAATGTGGGGCTAATTTTGTCTCAATTCCAACGCAATGCAATGCTCCCAACAGAGGCTCCAAAATCTAAATAATGTACGTGTGCGAAATTTTGATTTTAGATTTCGACTATGAATTATTATATTTCGATTATAAATTAAAATGTGATATTGTCCGAGATAGATAATTTCAAAAAAAAAAAGGAAAAATAAAGATATAAAAGTAGTTCGAAACATTTTAAGAAGATTAAAAAAAAATTTAAAATATATATACGTGAGGTGGATCCTTTTTTGGGGTATCCACCCCATTTGTTACCGCTGGGAGTTTCCCAAAGGTAACAATTGGGGTTGGGAGGCCCCCAACCCGGGCTCTCATTTGGGAACCCGAGAGCATGGGGTTGGGAGCCCCCCAGTCCGGGCTTTCATTTGGGAGCCCGGGAGCATGGGGTTCACAGTCTTGGGGCTCTCGGTTTGGGAGGCACGGGCTCTGGGCGCTCCCAAAATTTGAATTTTGAGAGCCCGGCCCCCAAACGTTGGATTTGTCCTAAAGGGTCAAAAAAATATTCCATGGTAATAGGCTCGGACTGTCGGACCCAAAGGTTTACTTTATACCGCGGGCAAGCATGGGATGGGAAACGGTCCGGGGGCAGTTCACAGACAACTACCCATCCGGTCTGTGGGGAACGGACGAAACTCAAACTTGTCCGTTTGGGCAAACATTCATTAACTTAGTGAACAAAATTAAAAAACACTTAGATAAATGATCGTCAATTAGAAAAAAAAAAAAAAAAAATCTCAGAAAAAAATCAAAAGAGAGGGAAGCATCTATTATGATTAAAGGTTAGGATCTCCCATTGAGAATCAGACGAGGCATAACTGGAAGAGAGTCGAAGAGAAGAGGAAAAAAAAAGGGTTGAACTTCTTCTGATTTCGAGGGTTATATGGCATAGCTTAAACTAATCTAAGACTATCATCTTACTCTAAACATTTAATGGTTCATATTTATTATAGGCGGGTACTTCTGACAGGTAAGCGGACAACCTAAACGAGCGGACTCGACAATACATCGGTTAGGGCCCCTCATCCGCGTCTGTCCACTAAACATATATCGATCAGACGGGTTTTGACCGGCTCGGTCACCGAACGTTCACGGACCCTTCGGACACCAAACGTGAGCGGGTATGAGCCACGGGCCAAAATCCCACCCCTAGGCATGTACCACTAATTTAGTTACAGGTAATGTATGTGTAAGGGGCAATGTTTGACGTCGGAAGGTTGCCGCTGGCAGACACCCTCCGCCCATCAGAGTTAAAAGAATCCATTTTTCTCTCTGTTCTTCCTTCAAACTTAAAGAGAGAAAGAAGAGGAGGAGAAGAAGAGTTAAGGTTGCAAATTGCATTGTCTTTAACAAGTTTAGCCATTGCCAATAAATTCTCCGTGTTCAATTTTATGTGCATCTATAGGCACACCTGAAATTGCTCTCGGCCCACCTCAAAAGAGATTGACTCCTACCAAAACAAGTTTGACTGAAAACATAAGGCAATAGTGACGGTTTAATTTCCAAATCCGTGGTCTTTTCCATTAAACTTCAAAACAAGAAACCAGGAAATGTTTATGAGAAGGAAAGAGAGAAGTTTATGCTAAATTAGTAGATGAACCAACTCTCATGGAATCTTCAATGGTTTCGTCACCTTTTAAAAACCTCCATTTCAGAAAGAGATCTCTTCACTGGCAAATCACTTCACACACTTTACATAAAATCCATCATTCCTTCTTCAACTTATCTTTCCAACCATTTCATCATCCTTTACTCAAAATGTGGTCGTCTTATTTCAGCTCACAAAGCTTTCAATCAAACCCAAGATCCAAATGTATTCTCTTTCAATGCAATTATCTCTGCTTATGCTAAAGAATCACAGATTGATATTGCCCATCAACTATTTGACAAAATTCCTCAACCAGATATTGTGTCATGGAACACTCTTATCTCTGGCTATGCCGATCGTGGCGAAACACAACAAGCATTAAAATTGTTCATCAGAATGAGAGAAATGGGTCTAGATATGGATGGGTTTACATTATCTGGAGCTATTACTGCTTCTTGTGATAATGTTGCTTTGATTGAGCAAATTCATTCTTTAGCTATAACAACTGGTTTGAATTCTTTTGTTTCTGTTGGTAATGTTTTGGTTACTTATTACAGTAAGAATGGGTTTTTAATGGATGCAAAAAGGGTATTTGAGGAGATGGGTTGTATTAAAGATGAAGTTTCTTGGAATTCTATGATTGTTGCTTATGGACAACATAGAGAAGGATCAAAAGCTTTGGATTTGTTTCAAGAAATGATTCATAAAGGGTTTAATGCTGATATGTTCACATTGGCTAGTGTTTTAACTGCATTTACTTGTTTAAAAGATTTATGGGGTGGGTTTCAATTTCATGCTCAGATGATTAAAACTGGGTTTCATCAGAACTCTCATGTTGGAAGTGGTTTAATTGATTTGTATTCTAAATGTGGGTCTGGTGTTTTAGAAGCAAGAAAAGTGTTTGAAGAAATTCCGAAACCAGATTTGGTTCTTTGGAACACTATGATATCAGGTTACTCTCAAAGTGAGAAATTCAGTGAAGAAGCTCTTGATTGTTTTCGACAGGTTCTACGAGTTGGTTACTCACCAGATGACTGCAGTTTTGTCTGTGTGATTAGTGCTTGCTCGAACTTGTCTTCGCCATCACAAGGCAACCAGATGCACTCATTGGTGATCAAATCTGATATTCCGATGAATCGAATATCAGTAAATAATGCATTGATAGCAATGTACTCCAAGTGTGGGAATTTGAAGGATGCTAGAAGATTATTTGAGAGAATGCCAGAGCATAACGGTGTTTCGTTCAATTCAATAATTGCAGGTTATGCACAACACGGGCTTGGAAATGAATCTTTAGTTGTGTTCCAACGAATGCTCGAATCAGATCATGAGCCTACAAGCATCACCTTCATATCTGTTCTCTCTGCTTGTGCACATACTGGAAAGGTAGGAAAAGGTTGGGAGTACTTCAATATGATGAGTGAGAAGTTCAAGATTGAGCCACTTGCAGAACATTATTCATGTATGATCGACTTACTTGGACGAGCGGGGCAATTGGAAGAAGCCGAGAGACTGATAGAATCAATGCCATTTGATCCAGGTTCGATTGGTTGGGCGGCATTACTAGGTGCTTGTAGAACACATGGGAATATAGAACTTGGAGCTAAAGCGGCGAATCGGTTTATTCAGCTTGAGCCTTCGAATGCTGCACCTTATGTCGTGCTTGCAAATATTTACGCAAGTTCAGGAAGATGGGAGGAATTTGCCATGATAAGAAAAATGATGAGAGATAAAGGGGTGAAGAAGAAACCAGGATGTAGTTGGATAGAGGTAAACAAGATAATACATATATTTGTTGCAGAGGATAGATCACATCCAAGGATAAGAGAGATTCATGGGTTCTTACAGGAGATGAGAGAGAAAATGAAAGAAGCTGGATATATACCTGATTTGAAATGGGCATTGGTTAAGGATGATGGTAGAGAGAATGGAGAGAAGGAAATGATGTTAGGTCATCATAGTGAGAAGCTTGCCATTGCATTTGGGTTGATAAGTACTCCAAATGGAGTTCCTATACTTGTAGTGAAGAACCTTAGAATCTGTGGGGATTGCCATAACGCGATCAAGTTCATTTCTGCAATTACTAAGAGAGAGATTACTGTTAGAGATGCACATAGATTTCATTGCTTCAACGAAGGCAAGTGTTCTTGTGAAGATTATTGGTGATTATTACCTTCAATTTGCACACAAGACGTGAAGAGGATGAAGATGAATATTCGACCCATTCGAGCAACTCTAATATTGTTAGCTTCATTCATCAAAACCTCTCTACCTGCCGTTCTAAAGTGCTCGAGCGAAGTTAATTTTGACTTGATAAGCAAGCTCAAGATGGAAAGAGAGTGACACAAGTTCCAGTGAGGAGACTAAGGTCATGTTTGTTTTTTCAAAGTCAGGTCTAAATTGACTCAGACTCGATGTCTGAATTGACTCGACTCAGTTTTCAGAGTTGTTTTTTGTTTGGCCCGTTTGAATGGTTGATACAGGTTGATTTTGGGTTCATTCAAGTTAAGACAAGTCAGATTCAGACGATGAGAATAAAAAATACACCTGAGATAAACTTGGGCATTTTGAAGTTATAAAAGACAGCTCCCTGATTTATCATCTCAAGGAAAGTCCCAAGTTACTTGACTCTGAAAATCTCCCCTTCACCAAAACTCAAGTGCTGTACTGATTTTTTACTCTCATCTAGGGTACTAGAAATATTCATATTGAGATTTAGTTCTTGAAACTAGAATTCATATTTCATTATTTTCCTTTTTTATGTGGGCAGTCTGTTAACTTGAATACAATATATTCCATATTTTTAATAATATCAAGAATTCAAGATGGTTCTTCTTGAAATAAACGTAAAGAAATCGCAGTTCACAAGAAACATATATCGGAAAAGAAGTTACATACTAATTATTGACAAAGATTTCGGTTCATGAATTACAATCTGAACAAAAATGGAACATAAAAAATGAAACTGTCTGTGAAGCTACAAAGAGAAGCTTGGAATAACAATTACTGCTAAATTTCTCCCATAAATATTGATAAATCAATAAACACTAAACTGGTTAAGAAGCACGTGACTACCAAAATTTACCTCGCGTGCATGTATTTAAGATCGCCTTGACTCGAGAAGTTCGGTGATGGCTGATAATAATGTTGCAAAGTTACGAGCTCAGATGGAAAATTTGACAGCTTGATTTGTATCCCTTTTTCTCTGCAGCTTGTTCAAACTTCTTAATGGCTGATTCATTCTCTTCTAAACCAGTCTGAACGAAGTACCGAATCCACCAAGACGAGCTTCTCAACTTGGCCTTCACAAAAAAGGATGTACTCTAGGATGTCATTATCTGAATAACATAAGAGGATTTAAGCCATTAAGTCAATGCACTTACCGGCTTTCCAAACTTCGATAGTTCTGCAACTTTAGCTCTCTGTTTACCTGGATAACCTACGTAAGAAATTAAAGAAAGAACGGGAAAACTAAGAGACATTGATCGATACGTTTAAAAATGGGGAAACTTAGTATGAAGTCGTAATAAATTGTTTAGAAAGTTACCGACGAAAATAACGAGTCCATCACTTGAGACTCTTTCCAACTCGGGGAGTGTCTTGTTAAGGTATTTCGGGGACAAGTAATCTAAGGCATCAGAAACAATAACAAGATTAAATGATTTTGCTCTATATGGCAAAGGAAACTTGATATCAGCGACCCGAACAAAGCCCTTGCGGATGAGATTCTTGCAGTTAGCATCAGGTTCTTCTATGTCGTATGGTTCCACACCCCAAGCTTCGGTATCTTCTTCTTTTAGCAATTTAGAGACCACTGAACAAGTATCAGGGCCTACATGCAAAACTTTACGCATGTTTTCACCATAAGACTTTTTTAGAATTGGTATTGCTCTTTGAAGTTCTCCTGTACATGAAAGATCACCTGCAGATATACACTTCTAGCAATTATTGGTTCATTTCATTTAATTTCGTTTCATCGCATAAATATTAACTGGGAAACTGAAACCCATTTTTTGACATGTTAAATACTAAAGTATTATAAAAGAAATTTCCTTGAACATATGGAGAAATTGAAACCCATATTCATTTATTGGGCAAAATCTCTTTCTATCTATGACTTTACAGTCGCTTGGGACACACTATTCACAACTACTTTTTCGGATTTTTTTCAACATCTAGCTGATCCACCCAGCCATCAAAGGTGATTGTATAATACTGCTTTCGATAATATATTCATTTGAAGTGTCAAACAAAAAAAGAAGATTTGAGCAATCTTACCTTCAACCTTGCTAACAGCATCTATATCAGAACTGGATTTTCCTGTCATGAGAAAAATAAAAAACACAATGTCCGGTTTATATATAGCAAAAAAGTATCAGCACTGAAAAATGAGGAAAGGAAATTACAGAGCAACTAGCAGTTTCATGATAAAATGTGCTAAAATGTCAAAACACAAACCTGAACCACTATAAGTATAACCAAGGAGAAGCAATGCACCCTGAAAATTTTAAACGAATATCAGTATTTCAATATATATCTATATATGGAAGGTTCATATCAGAAGAGTCGCCAAAGCAAGTTCATAGACTAATCGAAAAGTATCATCGACTCGTCAGTAAAAGAACCATAAGGAATGAATGAAAAATACCATGACAACAAGGGCAATTTTTAGCAAGGATGAAGATCGTGACTTGTGATGCAACGACCCTCCAAACGTGGTACTACTATCTGCAAATCGCCGAGCAGGATTTCCTGGCCTCCTCGACATATTTATAGGTAAAAGAAAACGGTCGACCCAATGAAACCCTCAGCTGATTGGAATAGAGAAAATGGAGAAGTACTAATCAGAATCAAAATATAAAATTTCCCTACCAACACATTGCTGATTGCTCACACACTATATATGAGCTGGTTCATGATTTCAGTGTACAATTTCTCTATGTAAGCAAACAAAAGGAGTACAATTTCTACAGATCTTAAAACATTATGTACTGGATTACAATTCAAGATGAAAATTAAGAAGATCTTCAAATTAGAATTCAGAAAACTAGAAGAAATGTGAAGATTCAGGAAAATGTACAAGATTCTACATTTTTAAAATTTAACAAACAGATCCATTATATTAGAACGAAATCATATACAATATAGTTTCACCTGAATCAATGACGAAATGTGAAGAAAAATATAAGAGTCGAATTTCTTCAAGTTAAGAAACAAGCGGAAGAGTAAACCGCTTCAGAAAAACCATAGAAACACAAGTTTTACTCATTCGACACTAATTATCAACAAAAGAAACCTGAAAATTGAGGGATTTCCTGAACGAGAAAGAAAATCGCACAAAAACAGATGAAGAATTGGATAGAATGATTAATTACCTAATGAAGTTCAACGGATCTCGATAGCCGGATCTAGATCTGTTTTCTCATGTACCACTTTTATTAGCTTTAGAGAGAGAACGAAGAAGATCAAATGATAGATAGAAAGAGGGGAAGATAGAAGAGTGAGTTTTCAAGTTTAATAAAGAATCTTTCTTGGCCCGATCTATAAACACAGAATCTATAAGTAGTGTGATCGTACGGTGGACATTCGATGTGCTTTCAATTATGGTATTTTATTTATATGTCATGTCTTCTTTAATCGTTAATGTTCCCGACCCAAGTCTTTTATGTACAAAGTTCTTGTATTTATTAAGGGTTATTTCCCAATAGCTCCCAACTTTATGATCGGTTTCCTGCCTAGTCCCTTACTTTATCAAAAATATCGAGATGGTTCTTTTTTTCAGTTACCGTTATAACTCTGTTAACTAGTCATCACCTCTCTCTCCTGCATCTCATCACCTCTCTCTGCCACCTCATCTTCTTCATCGGCGAAGGTCGTCCGCCGACCAATTTTTCGGCCGGCGATCTTCAAACATTAAAAAAAATATAAAAAATTCTCTCTCTAAGGCGAAGGGAAACCCTTCGCCGGAGTAGGTATGTTCCACGAATAGATCTGTCAAGGTCTGTTCGTGGAACAGACCGAAGTCGCCGGCTGGAAAATTGGTCGGCCGGTGACCTTCGTCAGTGAAGACAATGAGGTGGCAGAGAGAAGTGATGAGATGGAGGAGAAAGAGGTGACGACTAATTGACGGAGTTATAACGGTAACTGAAAAAGGAGGTTATCTGGATATTTTTGATAAAGTAGGAGGCTAGGCAAGAAACCAGACATAAAGTTGAGAGCTATTTGAGAAATAACCCTATATTTAATTGGAGACTAAATCTAGGGGTATTGGAGATTCCACAATAAACTTAACATTTATGTTAAGAAAAGTAAAAATATATAATATTCATCCTTTCATATGGTCTCTACCCAGCCCTCCACTTGATGTGGCGACATATTACTTGAGCGTGGAGAATTGAATAGAGAATGAGAGAGTATGTACTTCAGTGATATGTTGTCACATCAGGTGGAGGGTTGGGGGAGGGACCAAATGAAAGAATGAATAGAATTTTTTAGTCTCAAATTTATTGTTGGAAAAACTGGATTCATCAACTCCATCAAATGAAAAGTCGAAGTCTTCTTAATGCAGTACGAAGTGGTTAAAAAGACAGCTTTGAAAATAAATGGATCCTAAAACCACCGAAAATGATATAGCGTATACTTAAAACATTATGACAGAGAATAATGCATTATCAAACACCCGTAATTTCCAGAAAGCGAACGAAAACCCTAAAAAGATTTTGATCTTCTTGATCATAAGACAAAGATGTGAAATCAATTCAAATCAAAATCAGACTCCTTTTAGATGAAGAAGACAACAAAAAATTCAACTCTTCGTATTTAGATCAATGAAGATGATGAGAAGAACCATACTCGTTGTAGATGTAATTCGAGACGTGGACGATTTTTAGATGCGAAAGAGAGAGGACAGCTACTATTTATTCTATTTGTTGGTAGTGTTTAGAGGAGAACAATATGAGGATTAGAAAAATAAGGTTTGGGCATTTTTCTCGTGACAAAGATTATTTTGGAAAAACAAACACTAAAACCAATCAAAGTCCCCAATTTTGTGGATTAAATGCTTTTAAGTTAAAAAGGTATTAGTGTGGATTAGCCTATTAAAAGGCATAGAATACATTTTTAAACCAGTTTCTGTTTTGAGTCGAGCGAGATTAACCTTGTGATTTTTTAATATAAACACATCATAAAAGCCCTAAGGATCCTATGTCCTCTTAAGCACATTTATGAATCTGTTTCAGAGGAGTACCTGAGAGGATTTTTAAACCTACTCCTTAAGAGAGACAATGCATCAAATTGCGAAAGCCAGATTGCGCTATAAACTCAAAGGAGGAGATTAAATATCAGTACATTACATTTTGGAGCACCCAGTAAACATTATGATTTGGCTTATTCATTTCCTACCTACAAAAAACTTGCTAAGCTCACTTAAATTAGACAATACGCCTATAGTACTTGTGCCGAAGACACCTCCTGAAACAGAATATAGAAAAGAGATGAAACCTGAAGAATGTTTCTGTCGTGGTTTAGGGTTTCAAGGTTTTGGTCAGTCATGCCTGACCATCAACTTATATCTTTTGCTACTATTGAACAACTGCATCATCATCAACAACTCGAGGGGGTCTCCATTTACGGTCAAAGCAATCAATGCTGCTTCTTTCGACTACCTTTTGTGAATGTAATTTCTCGTCGATGGCATGTAGTAACTCTTGTAAGCCGATTCCCATGACAGCAGAAGTTTCCAACCGCTGGACGTTTTCAGGTTGAATGGGAAGTTGTTGATCATTTACCTTCAAGTTCTCTGTTGACATGCCTTGTTTACCTTTTACATCCACCCAACTATCTTGTTGGTCATCTTCCATCTCCCACCCCTCTGAATATTCACTTTCTTGGTCATCCACACACTCTGGATTCTCTCCAGCTAAAAGCTCAGATGATATGGGATCCTTGTGAACAGTCTCTTCTGATGACAGGTCATCTTCCTCGCCTTCTTCTTCAGCATCAACATCTTCCTCATCTTCTTCAGCATCAACATCTTCCTCACCTTCTTCTTCAGCATCAACATCTTCCTCGTCTTCTTCTTCCGCATCAACATCTTCACCTTCATCTATGAACTCATCACTTCCAGTTTTCTCTCTCAGAAGGTCTACCTGAAGACGACAAGGATGCAAGATTATTATTTCACAAAAACAATTTACACCACGAGGATCTAAGGACATGAGATGAAAGGACTTATGGTTCATATAACCAAGAAGAATACATATCTAAGAAGCAGTTTAGAATAGTACCTTATTCCAAACTTCAATCATATTCTGAAGCTTATCCTCGGGAACTCCAATTTGTTGTAGCACTTGTAGTACACTTGATCGTTGATCCTCAACACTGAGGGCGCTTGAGTCGATCACGTGCTTCAACAAATTAAATAAAGCGATTCAGTATTACGCAAGTAAAAGTACGGGATGTCTCATTTGAGTAACAAGAAACCAAATATGATGTTTTTCATACCACAAGAAGATCTGCTTCAACCACTTCTTCTAGAGTTGCATGAAATGCTTCAACTAACTTCGAAATACAAAAAACCGAAAATCAGTCCAAAAATGCATTGTCACTAACTGTACATATGAGTAGGTACAATATGTATTAAATTTTATTTCATCATACCTGCACAGGTAAGTCCGAGATAAAACCAACTGTATCACTAAGAAGCACCTTCTTCCTGTTCATTTAGTCAGATGATTCATTATCACAGCGTAAAGACATTGAGAAATCACTGTTGAAAAGTTTAAATATCTGAAGATCACAGTCATAGAATGTTTGAATGTATTATTACCCTGATGGGAGAATTACGTTCCTTAATCGAGGATCAACTGTTGCAAATAGTCTAAGAATGTCCGGAGAGCATAACAAGCAACAATTTAGATTGATTAACAAAAAAAACAGACTGCAAATGGAATGCTATATGTGATAAAAATACCTATCATCGCTGTATAGGTCAGTTTCTGAAAGTGCACTAACTAAAGTAGACTTCCCCTGTCATAATACAACATATTGGAAAAGATTATTTGAATACGACTAGAAAATACAAATATGGAAACGAAAGCGTTTGGCACTCGATTTAGCTCCACGTACAGCATTTGTGTAGCCAACAATGGCAACAGTGGCAAGACCTTGACCATCTGAACCCCCACGCCTCTTGCGGGAAGCACGTTGCAGAGCCCGAGTTCGACGAACCTCTTCAATTTCAGTTAATAAACGACTTCTTCGTTCTAAAATTCTGATAAGTTGGTCAAAACGGAAGAATGAAGTAAGTTCATAGATGCAGGTTTCAGGGGAGAAAAATGGTAAAGGAATACTAGCTCCAATAATTCATACCATACGTGTAAGTTAACAGTAAAAGTAGAAAGGAACAGAGAGAAAAATAAGATCTTTCTTGATAAACTGCTCTAGCAAATCAAAGAACAAACCTGCGCCGCTGAAGCTGGAGTTCAGTTTCTCCAGCACCGCTAATAAACCCACGACCTCCGCTTCCTCTCCTGAATGATAATTTGCAGTTTCACATCAGTAACCGTTTTTGTAGATTTATAGAAATCAATAACTAACAACATGAATAAATCTCATCCTGCAGCAACTAAAGTCACGGTGCATTAAATTAGAATACTTATAAGCAGAGAATCCTTTGCATAAGAAGTCATTCTTTAGCTGGGACAGTAAATCAAAACTTCGTCAACGCACACAGAAGTAAAATCTGAAATAAACCTGAAATTGAACTAAGTTGGAAGGAGTAATTCGTGTTGATTTTTGTCTATGTTTCTTTTCTTTCCTTTAAACTAGTTTTGGTTAAGTTATTAAATAGCTCGTATTATTTCACATGTTAAATAGCTTAACCTTAAGAGCATCACAATACAAAAAAAAAAAAAAAACTTAAAAGCATCACATATTTAAAATTTCACACCACATACAGCACAATTAATATAGCTCAAGTTTCGTGATTCACACTCACCCTCGGGCACTAACAACTTCAGCTTCTCCACTTTCCCCAAAAGTAAGCTTACCACCGATTCCACGTACACGAACGAGCCTAGTTTTCTTGTACATCAGAGCTGCTAACTCAGACTATTAAAATGAAAGTCCGCGGTCAATAGGCCATTCCAACAACAGGAATTAATCTGAAAAGGAACCAAACCAATAGGAATTTCAAGAGAAAAAAGTAACTGCACCTGTAACTTCGCTTCTTTTGTTTGGGCATGAGCATTAAAAATCTCTATTATAAGGCCCACACGATCCAAAACAGGCTTCCCCCAAGCACGCTGCAGTTTATAGTTGGTGAATAGCGATAAAACAGAATCATTAGTTTTTATCCTAAAAGACGTTAACTAAAGCAGTCAAGAGAACAGTTTTCGTATATTAGAAAACAGACAGAACTTACCTCTAAGTTTCTCTGTTGAATCGCCGTAAGAACTGCATTTACAAAAACTGCATCTAAACCATCCTGTTAAACTAAAAAGTTATAGTTAAAATTACTCATTACAACACCACCCATGAATATCTAATCGATAAAAAATCAAAAGTAGCATTGGGTGTTCCTTGCCTTTGATTCCACTTCATTAAGATGGCATTTCACAGTATCAACAGTTCCAGGTCCAAAGTATGTATCTACCACAAAACCCAAGTTTGGCACATTAATTTATAACTCTAATACCCAAATCAAAATTTTATAATTGATGATCAGAATAACCTCTATGCTCTATCCATAAATTTAGTACATATTTGAAGAACATAAAGTCTTCCAGAAAGATGATGGCAATTACTTAAATTCCCCAAATTGTATTAACACTTGAAAGAGTGTTTAATTTTTGCAATTATCAGCTACCCACTTTAGATTTCACTTCAAATTGCCCAAATTTTTTTTCACAATAACCATAAATGCATAGAAATCAAATAAAAAATTGAAGCTTTGATGAGATATCAACCTGAGCGAGTTCTCTTCGCTCTAGCAGACGGATTTTGAACAATAAGGTGAGGGGGCAAATCTCTTCCACCAAATTCACCGCCGAAGATATCTCCATCCCTCTCCTCTTCCAATGAATGAGCAAGATTCAAAGCTTCAGATAGTTTAACATTCAAAGCATGATCAGGTCGAAGACGAGGTTGAACGACGAAAAGCTTAGGAGGGCTACGTGGTTCTTCACTGTATACATAATTATCATCGTATTCTTCTTCATTTTTCTGTCGCGTAGAGAAAGGAGAAGAAACAATGGAGATTGATGGAGGTATTGGAGATGAGAAAATCAATGGTGAAGGATTGAAATGTGTTGTTTTGGATGAAGTGAGAAGATTAGGGTTTGAAGAACAGAGTGAAGAGAGAGAAAGTGATGTGAGGGTTTGAGAAGAAGGTAAAGCCCTAAGTGGAGATCGTAACAGAGAAATGGCTCTGAACATTTGAAGAATTGTTGGGTTTAATCGAGCTGATGATTCTTCAACTAGAAAACTAAAAGAAGTGGTATTCCACAAGTATCCGATATTTGGGTGTTGACCCTAACCGACCCGTGGATCAACCGCTCACAGTCCAACATGGAAGAGAAATGTTTCTCTGCCCTGCCACAATCTTGTCAAATCCCGGCAGGAGTGCGTAGTGTCACAGCCCATCTAAAGTACCCCCAAACAGCAGCTTATACTTGGGCCGGACAGCAGCTAAAACGCCCAAAAACAGCAACCAAGCAGCCTAGACAGCAGCCCAAACAGGAACCAAACAGCACCATTGGACCAGGCTGCACTTGTACATA